>JAPTYR010000009.1:36248458-36259134 GCA_029814505.1 Siphamia roseigaster
GAGCGGGACTGAAAAATCACAATTCTTTGCGGGAGCGGGAGTGCACAGTGCGGGAGCGGGACTGGAAAATCAGTCCCATGCAGACCTCTACTGGGGAAGCACTCCAATGCTCTTCATTTTGTCTTATTTTATCAAAGTACACTTTCAAGGGGGAACCACAATGATACTGGGTCTCCCCTCCATGTGATTTTTCACGACATCTTGCGCTGTTACACGGCTCATCTTTGGGAATAATATGGCACTGCTTTTGACCTAATACATCTTCCTTGGTGTTATGTCTTCTGGTCATTTTATTTGTCTGTCTGCTTCCTTTGGTCTCTGGATGTTGAGGCTAAATTAATGGGGGAAAAACTGTCAAATTGACCTTTATGTCCAATATTTATTTTTCATGGTTTTATCCAGATCTAAATGAATGCAATATGTTTTGTCTGTTTTTGTTTTTTCTTAATGCATGCCTTTTCCTGTGGCCGAGTGAGATTTAACCTCTTTCAATTATTAATGTGAATGATATATGTAATGTACAATTGATTATTTCTCAGAATCTTTAATTTCTCAGGACAATATGTATTCTAAGTGAAATCTACTCGCAGTCAAATCAGGGAAACAGGGATTAAATAAAAGTGGAATTTGATGAATCAAGATTGATTTTATTCAGGGATTCGGTGGTGATACCCAGCCCTATTGGCGGTAATACAGCATTTACCTTCTACATGGTGCTACATATGGCCTGCAAGCAGCTATATTCTGTTCATGACTTGGATTTTCATTACAGATTAGCGTTGAGGACATTATGAAAATCTCTGCACATCTTCAGAAAAATGACCCACCTTTTTCTTCCTTCAACAAGAATCTGCGCTGAGTCATTGTAATGTCATGGTAATTCAGAAGTTTGCAGCCATGAGACATAACAATAGCTTTTTTTCCTTCTATGTTTTATGGGTTTGCCTTAGATTTTCCATTATTGTAATTTCAGTTATTTATGAAACAGGGATTTTCAGTTGTGCACAGTGTCTACTTTACTCATTCTATATGGAGGCAGTTTGATTCTCAGCTATGCCCTTGCCTGTGGCCCAGTTCTACATTTAGCACCCAGTGGTTCTTCTATAACCTCACATCAGGCTAAAAATGTTTTTTTAAATGCAGGCTGGAGCGCCAGACTTGTTTGTACTTTAATACCTGGGCAGTTGTTAAATATTTGTTAAAAGAGGGCTATATGTCAGTTTCTACATCTGAAATATTAATATCTTGCTGTAGACATATGGTGTTACTCCAAATATGCACTCTTTTCAGGAGCTACGCAGCTTGTGACCTAAATCATTTCTGTGCTGTACCTACTGTACATTTTTCGTTTATTAAACTCGTATACAGTAACAATGAGAGGAGGAAAACAATTGACAAGACTATCCTGTTCCAAGTCATTTGTTGAAATCAGACGTAGCGACTTCAGAGGCGGGCCGTGGCCAGGTTTTCAAATGTGGCATCATTAATGTGCTAGGAAATTCTTGAAACTCTAAAAGGTATAGGCTACATGTTTTTAATGACTGTCGGAGAGCACAAGATTAAATGTTCCACGTACCATCTACATTAAAATCCACAATGGTGCTATTAACAAATCAAACCTCTGTTAAAATGATGCTTTAATTCATATTTCTGTTTCTCTAAAGGCGTTGTTTAATGCTCTTTGTCTCCTAGCACTTAGTCATACACTAGAATCAAACACATTTCCACTTCTGTGGTAAATAAGGTGCAGTCTTGTTACTTGTGAAATTGGGCTATTTTTTTTTCGCCTGCTAATATTCAGGTTAGCAACAGGAAGGAATCCAAGTGGTGTATGCTTGTTTTTGAAGAGCCTAACTAGGCTCTTAGAATGACCTACTTCCTTAGCAACAGCTTACCAGGAGTTTAGCAGCTCGGCTCTTCCTTCTCCTCCGCCCCCACCAACTTCCATCCATAGGCTCCTCATATGAACAGTCTAAACGCTCCTCTACCTCCTTGTAAAAGTGTAACATTAGTTAGTACAAACTCCAGTTCATCACCCCTATTTAAACCTAATGATAAATTCTGCTTAACGTGGATGTGTGTGGGTAGAACAGTGGTTTAAAGCTTGCTTTAAAGACTTAGTTTTGTTGACATTCTAAATGTCTGCTTTATAACGATAAGCAAAATTACGGTTTGTTATTGAACATGTAAAAAAACTTACTAAATAATAGAGATTTGCACTTTCTATTTGTTCATTGTGGATTTGTTTCTTCAGTCATGAGTCCCCTGACTGTAGTTTTGTATTGTACGGTTTAATGTACAGTTAAACAGCAATTTTTTTTGCCAGTGTACAAAATATATACCCAGTCCTCTTGTACTCAAAGTCATATAATTTATCCTGTCCTTCTCATATTCATACACTTTAACTTCTGCCTCACCTTTTTTCTCGTACTTCCTCTCGCATTGAGAAATTTTGCTTCCTGTGCGTACTCGAACCTGGCTATGTATGAAGAAAATGTCTGTGTGGTCCTGTGAAAAGAAAATGTATAAATGTGAGACACGGAAGTAATTATTCTTATACGACCCGTCATAACCCTAAATCTATTAGTTGACACTGAATTGAATTTCAGTACTAAGTCTTGATCTGTTGTTTTTCAGGAACTCTTGGAGACATATCTGATTGAGAAAGCTGAAGATACAGAGAGTAAAGTCTTCTTTTTGAAAATGAAGGGGGATTATTACCGCTACCTGGCTGAAGTGGCCACAGGAGATGAAAAAACAAGTAAGTTACCACAAGTAAGAAATGTGGGATAAATTTTCTTTAATGCTAGTAAGTTGGTTTCAAAATAAACTTCTTTATTAAATTAATCGGACATGTTAAAAGTTGCTGAATACAGAAAATATATTTGACTTTAAAGCTATGCCTACTGATCTGGCATGTCAGCACTTAGTAAAAACTGGAACATGAGCAACCTGCCTCCCTCCAGGCCCCGCCCACTTCTCCCTGCCTGAGCTGCGGCTCCCCTTCTCACCTGAAAAGCGGAGGTTTGGTCCGCTCTGGCGTGGCCGTCAGTCCTCCCTCAGCAGTCGGGCACAACATTGTCCACCTGTGGCTCCTTGTTGAGCCACATTTTGTAATAACGGTGCATTATGTAATAAGTTATTACATTTTCAGAAAGTTATTACAAAGTGCACTTGCATTATCTAATAATTGTAAAGCTTAGTTTATTTAATTGTTTAACTTTCTAGTACTTGTACAAAGTTAGTCCTATTATTAGTATCACTGTATTAGCCTAATAGCAGTACTTAGCAATTACTATCAGTACACTATTCAAAGGTTGGATTAACACAGAATATACTGGAAATTTTTTTTTATGTTTTGTTTGGAAATTTTCAGTGCAATGGGGCAGTTAATTACAAAATGAATTGTAGTTATTACATTTTGGATGTTTATCACAAAATGCACCATTACTATAAAATGTGGCTCAGCACTCCTTTATCAGTTGGAGACCCTACAGTAAAGGCTCCAGTCGGACAGACTGTCCCATAGTGGTGTGGAGTCTGTTCATTGTCCATAGACATTTGAGGTTTCATATTCCATACATTTATCATCCTACTTTGTGTGACAGCTACAAGGAGTACATAACATTTTAGTTTTGTGCAGACCTGTCTGCAGTGTCCAGTCCACTCGACTTTTTTCTCCATCCTTCATTCAGCGGACTCTGACTACTGCAGTCAGGTTTTTCAAATTTTTCTTCTCCTCTTGCTTGTTGTTTCTATTAAAAAAATTTTTCCTTAAATACTGAGTACCATCTACTCACATCCCTAGATAACAGACTGTGATCAGTGACAGGAAGACCAACTTATCAAATGTCAGATTCAGAGGGACTCGTATCTGATGTGGGACTGAGTAATGGATGACTGATAGGAGGACCAGTCAGGCTTAGCTAATTATTTTATTCGGACTGACTAAAAGGATTGGTCAGACTTTTATCAGAAATATGAGAATGAAATATTTTTTAGTTACAAAATCTGGTGGATTTTCACATTTTGGATTACCACACGCTTATGTGGAGCATTTTAACATGACAAAAGAAAAGTGTAAAAATGCCACCTCATACGGTATAGCTTTAATGGAACCCAATTTCGTATATCTCTCTTAAACTCCGAGTATCTAAAGCAGGGGTGTCAAACATATGGCCCGTGGGTCAAATCTGGTCTACCAAAGGGTTCCATCTGGTTCGTGTGATGGATTTGTGAAATGCAAATATTACACTAAAGATGCTAAATCAAATATAATCTGAAGTGGGTCAGACCAGTGAATTACTGTTATAATAACATATAAATGACCATTCAAACTCTTTCTTTTTGTAGAAAAAAAAAGACATGAAAATGTTTACTATTACCAGCTATCCTTTCACAAATAATCTGAACAAGATGAAATGTCCTAAGAGAAGTGTAGTTTTGTCAATGTTCTTCCCGTTGGGTTTTGTGTAGTTGTAGATCTGCGAGTTGTAATGTGTAAACTAAAAAATGAAACATAATATTGTTCTAATTTTTCTGAAGAAATTTCAGGTTTTTCACATAATTAACAATTTTTAAAGGATAGTTTCTCGGTGTAAATATTTTCGTCATTTAAATTTTTTTTCATCATTTGTTATTTTACTAGTCATATTGGGCTGAATGTAGCCCCAGAAGTCAAAGGAGTTTGACAATCTTGATCTAAAAGAATATTGAGTTTAGGCATTTTACTTTGGATTTTTTAAATGAAGTGAGTCTTGGTTTGGTAATTTAGAGTTTAGTATTTCTCTCACAGTTCACCTTCAGCCAACACTGATGGATTGTCAAATACTCCATCTGCACCAATTAATTACTCTTTACCAAAATATTACGGCTCCCCTTACATATTTGATTAACGCACAACAGAAATCAGTATCTGAAAGTGTGAAGAATGGGATCTGCTGTGCCTTTTTACCGACCTTTTGCATCAGCCACTACTTCTGCTTTACAATTCCCCTTCACTTTGAAGACGAGTTTCCTGGTCTGTCACTAAAATAGCTCTTATAAGAAAATATGCACAGCTTGGCGTTCTCACATTGTGTTCCGACAGTTTATTTCGGTAAAATGTGTGTATTCAGTCTCCTAACACTGCTCGTCTCTGGTGTTCCACACCCAGCTGAAACTGAAAAGCGGCCCTTGTTAATACCACAAAGAGGTGTGGCTGGGTATTAGTCAGTGCTTATTGCTACTAGGTATGTTGCGATACTACAAAGTCGGTATTCAGTACCACTAAAATGACACAATCCTCAATACCAACCTCGATGCCATAATTTAAAAAACAACTTAAGAGGGGACAGTGATTGTAATAATATAGTACGGTAGCAGCTGCAGTGGCATCCTTAAGTTTTTCACAATCTTAAATATTATTAAATATTTATGTAAAATTGTGTCCTTTTTTGTGGCTGCATGAGACACACAAGAAAATGCTAATTATTTTTAACAAGTAAAAGCCAACAAAACTAAATTTTTGAAAGTTTTCATTATGTTGCTGATGCATCCTGTTTTGGCCTGGACAGAAGAGAGCATGTGCAGAAGGGAGAATGTGGGTTAAGAGAGTGGAACAATCCTTGACAGTTCACTGGTTGAAGAGAGATTCTTCATGCAACATATCACAAATGCATAGTGTCCAGAAACTTTTCTCCACCTGTATAACAAGGGTTTTGTCTTCCCATAAATGTTACTACTGTGTACTCGATAAATGTAATGTCTTCTTTTCTTCCCCTTTAGAAATCACCGATGACTCGAGGGCAGCCTACCAGGCAGCCTTGGACATAAGCAAAGCGGGTATGGCGCCCACACATCCAATCCGTCTTGGTCTCGCCCTCAATTTCTCAGTTTTCTACTACGAGATCTACAACGCACCTGACACGGCATGCGACCTGGCCAAAAAGGTAAGGACGTGTCACATCACACCTGTTTTCATCTCTGAGGACATTTCATTGCTAAATATTTCACTGTTTCACATAGTTCTACTAACTTTAAGGACTGGTCACAATTGTTCAATTCACACTCAGGGGGTAATAAAACCAGTGTATACAAAGTGGGGTGAAATGTTCAAACGGTCTTCTGGTTTACTTCAACCATTTGCTTTTTGCTTGATTTCGACAGGCTTTTGACAACGCCATTGCAGAACTTGATTCACTCAGTGAAGATTCCTACAAAGACAGTACCCTCATCATGCAGCTACTGAGAGACAACTTGACAGTAAGTCTTGCAATTTCTGAGAAATCAATGTACCCAATTGATTGTGAAGTTAGACTTTCTACACAATCAATCGAAACCAGTATTTTTTTTTTTTTAGTGGCACTAAGGAATATTCAATATGTTTACTACCCCATTTGGTATTTTTTAAAATTAGATTTATATAGTGCTTTTTTATGAACTCATACTCAAAGTGCGCACAGTGGATCCATTATTCATTCACTCACTTTCTCCCTCTAGTGGTGGTAAACTACATTTGGAGCCACAGCTGCCCTGGGGCCAACTGACATGGCCACATAGCTTTGCTGCCATTTGGTGGTGCAGCCACCTCCAGTGCTACTGCATAAATATCCATTCACTAGTGTGAGCAGCAGCACTGGAGGCAAGGAGGGTTAGGTTAGGCAAGCAGGATTTGAACCGCGAACCCTTCAGTTATTGGATGACCCGCTCTACCAACTGAGCCACGGCCACCCCGTATTCTGTTTTGGAAATTGTGAAAGGTTTTTTGATGGCTTGTAGGGATGTCAGGATATTCAGTTGTCGATACTGATATCATAAAAATCAAAATTTTTTTATTTATTTTTAATTTTTTGGCGATCAATTTTTTTTATTGAATGGTATAACTAAATATATTTTCACTTAATATACATATTTTGTTTTTTAACCCACACATTGATGTAAAGAAAACATCTTATATTTATGTAGGCAACAAAATTAGAAATCCTGTAACGCCCTATGATCCCCGCCCCAAGGAGACTCAAAAGGGCTGTTTACACGGCGTCCGATTCAGTTGACTCCAGGAAGATTTCATCGCGGATTAACCTTCTGTTTAGATCGAAACAGTGCCTGAATCCGGAAACTTGAAACCAGGTTCCAGGATGGAGTGTGTTCGATACGCTCCGCATTGCAGCTGTGTGAACTCCAATCGGAGTGTTTCGGAGTGAAACAATGGCGTGACTGCATGTGCCCGCAGCCAAGAACTACCAGTTCACCCACTCTGGAAATCATTTGTGCACAGGCGTGGCTTTTACAGTCACTGTTTCTCTACAACTCTACATTGCTAGCTACTGGTCTGCCATGGCCACTACAGTGTATTCAGCCGTCCTCTCAGACGGTGTGCTACCTCCCAGGCCTGCAGGGTCTCATGGCTGCCCTCATACATATATGCAACAGACCACCCTATCAGAACAATTTCAAAAAGTGAATTGGCCCACTGCTGCCAAGCCAAAGAATGTGGTGGTTTCCACCTAAGGGCCATCATCTCCTTGATCTTCTTGGCTGCTGTGAGTCTGGCCCATAGAAAACGTGTAGAGACAGATTTAAACAGGAGTCGTCATTGAGCAGAAGTAAGGCTGGGGAAACTGGAATCTTAAGACTGTCGCTTACAGTGAGAGATGGTTCCTTCCAAAATCAAACCATTCCAGGACATTCCCAATAAACCTGTACGACCGACCCCTGGACACTCAGTGTGCAAAGATCACAGTTTGGAAATGTGAGCTTCCTAGAATAGCACCTGAAGGTGAGGTACTTTCTATGAACATATTTGTAGTGTATTAATTGATGGTTGGAGTTTATGGACGTTCCACTGAGATTTTTCCAAACTGTGTCCCAGCAAATCTGTAATTTACTTTATTTAAATCCCTATTCCAAATGTCCCCTACTAGTGTTTGTAGCATCCAGAAATAAATGTTTAGTTTAGAAACTATTCCCCGTGTATGTCCTGCTGAAGCAAGTGACTTGTGTTAAAGATGTTTAGGGAGCGCTGTTCTCCACGGGACACCATATGCCCGCATAGCTGACCTTAACTACAGGATTCTTGATACCAAAGTCTATACCACATTGGACCCTTGAACTGAAAGAGTTTGCATATAAATTAATATTTCTATTGCCTGTAACTGATCACTGTTTACTCCCTTGAATGCACAGACATGATTGGCTAAGTGGTATCACATGGGATAGCCTTACATACATACAGTCGATCTGTATGTTTCCTCATCTACTTTACTGTAAGCTGTGCTGGTTTCTATAGAAACGCTCCACCACTGGCAGTAGGTCAGGGTCTGTATGGCACTGCTTCTGCGTCCGGACCTGGGATGTGGTCCACCTGTTAGTGACCACTGGTATTATTTCTTGTCAACATTTTGCATCAGCAGTAGGCTGTAAAAACCCCGTCAGGCCATCGGACCAGTACCAATGTCGAGCTCTGATGGTATCTTATGTCAAAAATGTAATGCTTTATAACGGAACGCATCAATTTTTTAAACGGATCTGGGTGCCTGTCACGGTCGAGGTGTTTACACAGTGGCTTATGCGTGTCAATAACCACGTCATGGTCATCTACCTGAAATAATTTCACACACAACTTCTGGCCCCGTTTTTATCCATTAGAGGAGGCGGAGCATTTGCTACAGGTCTTGCTGTACCTGTTGCATGTGTCCTTCCAGTGCATACTGCCCCATCAATTCCCTACCTACCAATACAGGCATCAGCTGCTTTTTTTTTTTTTTTTTTTCCCCACCATAGTATCGAACAGCATCATGAGTATCTGCTCTCACGACATCCTTAATGGCTTCTATAAATACTGTCAATTGTTTAGTACTGAACCCAGACCGAGAGTGTGCTGAGGTCCTGCCCCATTGGGTCTTGTGTCAGAAAAAAAAAATAAGTCAGTGATGTGAGAGATTAGCCATTTTATATTGTGTGAATTACTCACATTTGTAAATATGTTTGTATAAATGAGATTGTAAAAGATATTTTTTACAACTGGAGAAGGACTCGGTTTATTGTAAAACAGCTGAACTGTCAGATTGAAAATCCATGAAGACTATGCTGTTGGGTTACATCATTGTAGCCATTTCTGTGCAGTCTATTCAGAGTCTGAAGTTTTTTCTACAGCCTCAACATGACTAGGCTTGTAGTTATTTTCTCTTCGCTCTTAAAGGTTGAGGTAAAATGTGCCAATGCAGCAGCGTGATATATGTTGTTTAAAAAGCTGCAAAGAAAGTATCGTTGTTCGACTCGGTTCCACCCATTCAAACCCCACAATTTTATGTTGAAATTAGGAGCCAATTGTCACCAACTTTGCAACCCCCAATGAGAAATGGCACAAGGCTTTGAATTAAATAGACATTTTCCTAAATTCAAGGAGTCGCAAATTTTTTGCCAGTATGGCCCTGAAATGGGCATTACATTTTGTTGTAATTGGTCTTAAAAAGTCGTAGATTTAACTTGCTGGGGCCCGATAAATAAGTGCCTGAACTGTCCTTGCAAACCAGATAAATCTCATCCTAAAATGTGAACATGGTCACAAATATGAAAATCAGAAATGATGCACATGACTAACTTAGAAAAATAAAATGCCAAATGGAAACATGAAGCGTTTTAAACTATCTCATGAGAATAAGACTCACAGGATGAAAAGAAAACAGTCCACATCAAAGACCTGCGGAAGTGTTGCAAAGCAAACCTATCGAGTAGTTTATGACCTAATGCCACTTCCTGTTTGTGGGTTGGCTTCCTGTTTGTGGGTTGATTTGTGCTCATTCATCTGTATTCAGTCTGCTGCAACACTGTCCCTCAGTAAATTAAAAACATCCACACTTGGTATGTGACGATACAGAGGAAAGGAAGTGGATAAAGCTGATACCGTTACAAACCTTAAATGACGAAGGAAAACAGTAGTCCTACACTAGCAAATATTGGCGCATTAGCGGACTTGAGTTCCCACTACATTTGCTGAACCGGATCGTTTTGGCTTTGTCTGATATAGAATAAGGTTCTGATGAGGTGTTTTACATCTTCAAACTCCAACTTCAAACATCTTCAACTTCAAGCCCCCCCCTCCATTACACACTGCCACACCATCAGATCAATTCCACAGGAAATGCTGCATAAGTGACAAAACTACTGTAGAGTAGGGCTGCACGATACTGGGAAAAAAACTTGCAATTATATTTATTTTTTTTAACCCTGCCATATATATTATGACGTGAAAAAATCCTCAGGAGGATAGAAAAGCTGTGTGGTGTTAATGTAAAAGGTTAAATAGTTTCCTCTGGTTGTGACAATTATTCCAAAGCACTATCGACACATAACGCATGTTTCAGTATCATCCTTCTTGTAGCCCAAATAATTCCAAATAATTAATGTTGCTTTTATTTTTGTCACCAAGTCTTCATTGACGGTGATTGTTCTGTTTGTTTCAATGTTGTTAGCAGTGACTCAGTCCAAACTGATTATGAATGAGTGTGATTGATGGATGGCTGCATGTGGTGTGTCAGGTACCCCTGAAATTACATGAGCACTTAGTTAATTTTCCTCCTACTTTACAGGACCTGCGAAGCAACTATCACTCACATATACACTACCGGTCAAAAATTTGGGGTCAGCCACATTTTTCCATTCCCAATGTCATTGACAATGCAGTGAAAATGATG
>JAPTYR010000009.1:36298466-36310440 GCA_029814505.1 Siphamia roseigaster
ATTACATAAACTTATCGGTGGAAATTTATGATGGGTATGGCCGATACCGATAACCTCAAAATGCTGGATATCGGCCCAATATATCGGTGGGGGCCGATAATCGGTTGGGCCCTACTCTGTATGGGACAAGACTTTCACAGCTTTATTTAGAAAAAACACACAAAAAACACAAACACGGACAGTGTTTGTGTTTTTTGTGCTGCATGCAAGGACATTCCATAAAAACATTAAATAAATAAAAAAGGACTTGAAAAACTATACATTATGCACTATATGTTGGCTATTTCAGATCAAGGTAAAATTGAATGTGAAAAAGCTCAAACATTTACTTTCCTGGGTCACAGGCAGATATTGTTAAATATGAAATGACAAATAATTTTGTTATGTCTGTAACATGTGGCAGCACAGTGGGGCTGTGTGTGTTGCTTTTCTATTGATGGAATGTACTGTATGTCTCATTTAAAAAGGTTGTTGACATTTTCTTCACTCTTTCCTTTTTTTTTTTCATTTCTTCCTCCAGGATCTGTTGCATCAGTTTCACACCAGGTGACTCCCACCCCTCCGCCAAAATCCGGCTCTTAGATGTGACCACGAGGTTGATTAGGAGAAGCCACCATGTCTTAAACACAGACGGGACCTCCGGAGCCCTGTCCCCCCACCCTTTACCCCCCTCCCCCATCCACCACCGTACCCCGTCCCCCAGCCCCATTCCTCTCCCTGACCTACCTGCACTCGCGAGGGACAGGCTGCCCAGCCCTGGCTCCCCTCTGGCGCACCCCTCCTCCCCCCCCTCCGGAGAAATGAGCCTGCCGAAGCACCAGCAGCTGGGCGGAGGCAGCGTGGGGGTGATGGGCTCTGACCGGGACCTACAGTCCGCCGCTTCCTCCATCTCCCTGCCCTCTGTCAAGAAGGCCCCAAAGAAGAGACGCCTCTCCCTGGCCTCTCTTTTCAGACGGCGAGGGCGAGAGTCCAAATCGGGGCGCCAGAGGTCCCGAGAACTTCAGCACCACGGACCTGGGGGGTTGGGGGGAGTGGACGGCATTGCCAGCATCGAGAGCATCCACTCCGAAATGTGCAACGACAAGAACTCTGCCTTCTTCTCTGTGGCTGGGACCGGAGCTGCCTCTGCCGCCGCCGCTGCTGCTGCTGCTGCTTCCACCTCATCTGCCTCAGGGCCTTCCTCCTCTACCTCCTCCTCCTCCTCGTCCAAGGTGGGGGGCGGGGTGGGGTCGGAGCTGCTGGAGTGCCCGCTGTGCCTTCTGCGCCACTCCAGGGAGAGCTTCCCCGACATCATGACCTGTCACCACCGCTCCTGCATCGATTGCCTGCGCCAGTACTTGCGCATCGAGATCTCGGAGTCGCGCGTCAACATCAGCTGCCCCGAGTGCTCCGAACGCTTCAACCCCCACGACATCCGCATGATCCTGGGGGACCGGGCGCTCATGGAGAAGTACGAGGAGTTCATGCTGAGGAGGTGGCTGGTGGCCGACCCCGACTGCAGGTGGTGTCCTGCACCGGACTGTGGGTAAGAAGTGACAAGACGCACACGTGGAATGAACTCAGCCTCACTGATCTAGTCTGTTCAAAATAGGTCAGTGAATAAATATGAATACATGAAAAACTGAAGTATGTAAAATTAGGTTTCAGAATAGTGAAAAGCAGTGTCCTATGCACAGGAGCACAGGCCATGTCTGTGAAAGGCTCTAAAACCACCTTCAGATGTCAGAAAGCTGTAGCCCCTCATATGTCAAATACCACCGTGACCTGGAAAACGGATGATGCATAAATCAGCTTTGTTGAACTTGAACAGTCCAACATGTTTTTGCTGTCAGAGCCAGAGGACACTGACCTGTCAAGCCTTGATTTGTGGCCTGGCCAGTATCCTCACAGCTCAGTGCTACATACTTCTGTTTTTTTCCTGGCTTTCAGCAGTTTTCAGACATGTATTATGTGTTTTGAAACAGTCTTTATCTTCTTTACCTGGGCTTTCAGACCAGAAAATGACCCTGTATATAAGCACAGTGGCTGCTCATTTGTATTTTACTGAACGTCTTCCTTTTAGGGGTGTTGGTTTGTGTTCTTATGCCGTGTTTTCACTATGTGTTGCCGGCTCGACTTGACTCGGGCACCAGGTACTATCCCTGGGGACTGTTTCCATTCCATTGCCTTCGTTGCTGTCCAGTATTCATTAATTCATTTGAAACTGGTTCTCAATGCAGACAAGGCTAAACATGTTGTTTTCCAACTCAAGGACACCTTCACAAACATTCCCCTTAGTGACTACTCTGGAAGGAAATGTAATTGAGGTGGTCCACACACATAAATCCCTAGGGATATTGATTGACGACTCCCTCACTTTCAAGCCACACTTGGAAAAACTTGTGGGGAAACTGAGGCTAAAGTGGAGATTTTATTTTCACATCAAATTGCGTTTTTCTTTTAATGCAAAAAAGCATCTTGTTGCTGCAACTTTTTTTTTTTTTTTTGCAAGTATCAGATTATGTAGATGTTTTATACATGAGTGCTTCTGCTCAGTGGCTTCAAAAGGTTGACACTGTCTACCATGCTTCTTTGAGGTTTATTACCAACAGTAAAGCATGGACTCACCACTGTCAGCTGTACTCTGGGGTAGAACTCACCACTGTCAGCTGTACTCTGGGGTTGAACTCACCACTGTCAGCTGTACTCTGGGGTAGAACTCACCACTGTCAGCTGTACTCTGGGGTAGAACTCACCACTGTCAGCTGTACTCTGGGGTAGAACTCTGGTCTGCAGTGTTTACACGTCACATTTTAGTATGTCTTCACCTGTTTTGGAACCTTAGACAAGTAAGTACTAAAAAAGTAGTACCGAGTACCAGAGTCCAGGTTTTTTTATGAAATGGAAACGCAAAAAGGTCGAGTTGAGTTGAGCTGGTACCACGTAGTAGAAATGTGACATTACAGTTGATCATGATTCAGGGAACACATGAAATAGATGGAGGCAGAGAGTTCCAGAAAGAGTAAGAAGAAAGGATGTGAATCAGGAACAGGTCTGTATTTTCTGTCTCTTCAGGTTGATTATATTTAGCCAAATCTAATAACATCAGAAAATAGTGCATCATGCCATGTCCTAATATACCTGCACTCCAAAGTTCATGCACTTATGGCAAAGTTGTGCACAAATTTGTACTAGAATTATCTGTTATCTAGTCATCATACAGCACCAGAAGTTGGAAACAGCAGGGGAGATGGTCACACATTCAGTTGGTGACATCAGTGAATATGTGATGATGGTGCAGATCTGTGTTGCAGGTTTGATGACGTGTATGAAGCAGCTGTTGAGGCCAGTGGGTGAAAATTTTTTGGGTCACAATTTTCAGTGTGATATGGCAGAGCTGTACCTCTGTTAACACCGAACAAACCACTAACTTTCACCCCTTATACTATAAATATAAGTTGTTTGACAGAGATGGATGTTAGAGGAAAAAGATGAAACTGGTGCTTTTTTTGACAATAGTGTTCAGTCCAACCTGATAGTGATGTTGTTGTTGATGTATTAACTGTCAGTTCTTGTCATATCAGCTTTTTAGCCAGGCTTTGCTGCAACATTCATGGATCGAACTGTCTACTGTCAGTGTCAGCTTTATTTGTCAAACGTATAAACGCATACAAGGAAATTGATGTTGCTTAACGGGATAGTTTGGGATTTTTGACATGAATCTGTATGTCATCCCCGTCCTCAGTGTTGTACAGCCACCAACTTAAGGGCTCTGCATGCTCTCGTGGCAAATTGTTGCAATTAGCTTGTCACAGATATTTGTTATTTATGCCAGCGCGGGGAGTACATGGCGTACGTTATGTTAGTCACCGCCACAATGCAAAGGGCACTCTCACGAACTTGCTAGGATTGTGGGAACGGGTGTGGTAGGTGGAGTACGGTTACGGAGGAAGAGAAGGTTATACAACAACAATGGCGACTGGATGATTGCGCACATTGATCGAGATGCAGCTGATAAATGTAGAAATCGAAGAACTATTGGTACTGGAGCTGGCAGAGAGGCGAAGGAAGTATCAACAATGGTGCTCATGTACACACAAGATGGAAGGTAGGGAAGCAGAAGTGCGTGTAGAGCGAATGTAGAATGGACCAATCAGAGGCCTCTTTTCTGGTCCACCCTGCGATGCTGTCTGCGACACTGTCTGTGGTGGTTACATTTTTTGGAAGGTGCGCGCAAAGTGTCTGTAACGGGGTGAAATGTCTGCGAAGTATCTGTGACACATCGCAGACGATTTGACTTATGAGCATAAATTAGGCCTTTACCCACGACAGTGTATTCTGAGCCCAGTTTGGATCCAAACCAAAGTAGTCCGGCAAGTTTCCTGGGACACTAAAATGAAATGTTTTTCTTCTCAAAACAGCATGTGTTCAAAAGAGTGATTTATTTGCATCACAAAACCAATATCCACAAAGAAGTCACACTTCGTAATCACTTGGCCCTCTTTCTCTCAATTACTATCAGTAGTCGCTGTCATGCTGCTGACTGCTGCGCACTAGTCAACAGCTGACATCTTGCGACAGTGCGCAGAGATATGAAGAGAACGTCGGGCCAAGTGTTTACGAGGAGTGACTTTTTTGTGGACATCGGGTTTTGTGACGCAAATAAATCACCCTTTTGAACACATGCCGTTTTATTTTAGTGTTCCAGTGAACTTTGCGGAGTACTTTCTACCAAAACCAGACCAGAACTGGGCTCACAGGACACTGTCGGGGGTAAGGCAGTGTGGTTACACGACACTGCTGACGAGGATGACATACAGATTCATGTCAAAAATCCCAAACTATCCCTTTTAAGGTCTACTTCAGGATTTCCGAACAACTCAATATATCAGAAATATGCCATGATGCGTCCACTAACTGAAAACTGAGTCCGATCCTTAAATCTGCGTCAGCTGAGTCGCTGTCTTAAGCGATCAATCAGCATATCAATCCATCTGTCCATCAACCACTACCTTTTCACGTCTAACCTTCTGTTGCAGAGCGGTAACATAAGGGTTGTAATCCGCTACCACACTGCATCATAGACCTTTAATGACCCTGCAGGTCAAAGGTCAAGTCCCTCATTGAGTCTGACACCAGTGTGGTCATTCTCACTTTCAGCCGACACTTCAGGAATTAGCCTCTTTTGTTTCTTGTCTTCTATCGCGGTCATTCCCAGTGGTCAGGATTAAACGTCCACGGTGAAGACGTTTGTCACAGGCCTTCAGACCAACAACCAAAGGAGATGAAACTAAACAGACCAGGCAGCGGTTGGATTCACCATATGTTTCCTTTTTCTTAATAAAAAGTAAAATAAGTAACGTCAAGAATTGCTTCCCTACACAGTAAAATCACCAGTGTTAATGTGACACTTAGAGAGTTAACTTTAACACTACTTCAGTGAATATATGGTCCCTATCTACAGAGTGTAAAATTTACAATGAATCTAGAGTTACATTTCTAGAGCCAACCTCACACTAATAAGAGTTAATATTTTATGGTAATTAGTGTCAAACAAGTTTTACATGATGTGAGAAATAACACCTATAGTGTTGTTGACATTCAACACTGAAGGGTTTAGTGTTAAGAAAGAACTTTTCCAGTGTTAAATGGACTCAACAGTACATGGTCATAAATAAATTACTCCAAAGAGTGTTGATTTTTAATCATTTTAAATTACAATATAACTTTATTCGTGTACACAGTTTCTGTTTGAATGGGGGGGCGAGCAAGCGGTTTTTTTTTTTTATTGAATTTTTTTATTTAAATTTTTTATTGTTTTGAATATTTATTTATTTAGGAGAAAAAAAACTCATCACAGTTTTTCAATGGGAGGAAGATGGTGATACCAGTGAGTTTGAGCTCAGAGCTTGGTGGGCGGGGCTTTTCAGAACCATTATAGTTTTAACACTGCAAGGTATCTTGCTCTTATAAGCGTTGAATTAACTCTGAGAGAATCAAGTGACTATGACACTGACAATGTAAAACCTCTGTGAACTCCAATTATTTTTAACAACTCTGGAAGTTATTTGGTTGAGTTTTACTCTGTCCGTTATTAGAATAACTCTGAAAGAATTAAAATACTTTGACACTGGATTTTTAACACTGGTAAATTACTGTGGAGTAACAACTGGTATACAGAGATAATTCAATGGCCTGTTCATATTTATTTATTTATTTAATTTTAATTAATTAATTAATTTTTTTTTTTTGTTGTTGTCCACGTCCTGTCAGAAAAGTTTGTGTGAACTGTTTGCTGCAATTGCGCTTTCCAGACTATTTTTGTGGACTTCTTGGATTCTGGATTTCAGAATCTCTAACTAAATCCCCGACCAGAAACATTGTTTTGGAATACGGACAAATTCATAAGAACTAAGGAGAATCACCAGAAGAACCTAGTATTTAATTGTTAGACTTGTATTGAAATCCTCCAATACTGGTTTATTGGAGGACTTTTTTATAACAAATGCATGATTATTAAAATGATGAAGAATTCTTCATTGAATGCAAAGATTTCCATTTATTTTTTTATTGAGTTCCTGCTATTTACTATGAAACTACAACACCCTTAGCATAAGAAGTCACTTATCATTTTCATACTCTTGGCTTTATTTTTACTAATTATTTACTAGATTTTTCACCGAACCATTAGACTAAGCTCTTCATGGTGTAGAATTAGCTTAATAGAGCTCATCTAGAGCTCATTTTTCACTCCTGAGATAATGTTAGTCCCCTGCTATCATTAAGTGATAGAAGTTTTCTGCAAATGACTGGAGGTTTGAGGGTGAATTTCCAGTGAAGGAGTGTTTTCTACTGGTCGTCCTTAATTCAGGCTGTTGTTGTTCCATACTTGCTGATTTCAAATGTATGTATTTGTAAAGCTTTTTAAAAAAACAACCAAAGTGTTGTACAGAAGAATAATGAAAATTAAAACCAAAATAAATGAATAAAATAGTGTTAATATCAACTGTACAAAAAAATACCAGTGCTGCACAGAAAAATAATTAAAACCAGAATAAAATAATTAAATATAGAACAGATTAAAAGATATAGAAACTGTACAAAAAACAGTGCTGTATAGAAGGACAGAAAGAACATTTTGGATTACTAGATTGTATGACTTCAGCAATGGATTGGTGTGGACTTCTGTGGAACCTGGAAGATAATAGAAGTATGTGCATTGGTTCTAAAAGCTCCAAATGTATCATGTCTGTGCTAGCTAATGCTATTGTTAAGCACAGGATTAAATGCTATGGGCCCACACACGACGACCAATCCACTCAAAAGCATTTTAATAAACGTTAAGAGTTTTACAGAAGGTTAAACACTTGCTCATTATCACCCGCTTTGATGGAAATGCAAACAACTGTTGAACTTCGTGTACCCCGAATAAAATCCTCTTGCGTATACCCCTATACACAACTGAATTTGGCCTCAAACAGATGGAATATGTTTGTAATCCTGCCGGAATTCTCCTTTAAAATATACTTCAATAAACTAAAAACGTTCCAATTTAGTCCGAAGAAGAATTAAATGAGTATACTGTTTTATATATAAGTATATGGTCTGTAGTACACTTGCTATACTTGTACTAATACTCAACCATACTTAATAAAATGAACTTCACCTATACTATTTTTTACTAAGGGGTTGAATAACACAATGAACTTTCAAGATCCCTTTGAAGTTAAAATTCCCTCCCCCTGAAAAGAAAAAAAGGGAGTGCATTTTCAGTGGACAACATTAGTGATTAAATGGTATTAGAGGGTTTTAACCCCTCCAGCTCTTGAATAACGACAGGTCAAATCAAGCGTTTGCTCTGAGTAAACCTGCACCAACACTCCGGAGGTTTGCAGGGCCTGTAGCCATGGCAGGTGGTAGTTAACATTTCAAAGTGGAAGCCTGGAGAATTCCTGTGACAGAAATGTGTTTTTGAAGTGGGACAGGAAAGGAAATAAACAAAAGGGGGAAGACTAAAGGTAGAGACAAAGATTTCACCTGAATGGACGGCAGTGTTGTGGTGACAGAGGGAGGAGCTTGGGGAAGGAAGGAATTTCTGAGCTGTCACATGGGTGTGAAAACAGCTCCCAGTGTTATCACAAGGACATTTTGTCATTGATGCATCCACTACTCCCAGATTTATAGTGGCTGAGTCGAGAGAGGGCTATTACCATTGATAATTGATGGCCTGTAGGTGTGTATTTATTCATATATGAGTGTGCACATGTTCATGCATTATATTAACCCTTTAACTCCTGAGACTTTAGCAGTTCCACACTGTAAAAAATGACTGTAGAATTAACAGCAAAAAGTGGTTAAAATTGCAACATAAAAAACGGTAAACTAATATATAATGCAAAGTTGTTTGTTTGAGTAGATTTCATATTTTAATGCATGTAAATTGAGCATTGAAGGTCAAAAAAATAAAGGAAGAGCTAGGAATTTAACTACCAACCCTCTGGTCATTGGATAATCTGCTCTACCAACTGAATCACAGTCAATTTTAGGTTAGTAAAGGTTTATTTCTTTATTAGTTTTTTATTTATTAAAACACAAAACTAAAAGGATGTTCTTTTAACATTGCGTTCTTGCAATTTAAATGGCACCACATTATTTTTTCAATTTACAGTTTTATTTTATCAAAAAAAATAGGAATACATCATATCTACATATAAATCTGCTTTTGTTAACATCCTCTTCCTGCAAAAACTACAGCTGTATTTGATTTAATTAACACAAAAATCTTCAAGAAACAACTTTACGTTGCATTTTCACATAGTTTTCTTTTTTTAAAATATATATTGCAATTTTACAATTTTTTGCTGTTAATTCTGTAGTCGTTTTTTACAGTGCACAGCAAAAACAAAACAAAAAAAAAGAATCAAATGAGCAACAAAATGAACAAAAACAGCCAAAGTGATCAATAAAACCAACAAAAATGAATAATAAACCAACTAAATAATAAGTAACATGAGCAAATTAATACACTAACGTAATAAAAGAGAAGAAAAAACAATAAGATTAAAAAAAAAAGAATGTAGCAAAATAAGCAACGAAATTAGAAAAAACTAATATTTACAAAATGATAAATAGCGTGGAAAAAATTTGCAATTTTTAAACTAAAATTAAGTTAAAATAATTATTAATGATAACAATTAAATAATGTGAATTAATAATAATAATAATAACTAGTATTGTAATTTGGTTCCAGTAGTTCAAGTTTGGTCTTGTTTATTTTTGACACCTGTTTATCTCCATACATCAGTTCCATCAGTACAAACAGTTTAAGAAAAAAATTTGATGAATTTTTGTCATAAAATTTGTCAGCGCTGACGCATCAGGAGTTAAAGAGTTAACCCTTTAACTCTTGAGAGTTGAGACAAAAAGTTTTTTTTTTTAAAAAGCAACACAATGGACAAAAACAGCAAAGGTAATCAATAAAACAAACAAAAATGAATATAATCAGAATAATCTGACAAAATAATAACGAGCAAAATAAGACAAAAATGAAACAAGATTAAAGGAAAAATAATAAAATAAAAAACAAAATGGAGAAAAACATAAACAAAATAGGCAACAACATGAACAAAAATAAATGAATATTTACAAAATAATAAATAACATGGAAAAATTTGCAAAAAATTAGCTAAAAAAGTTTAAAATAAACAAGTAAATAAATAACTAGTATTGTAATTTGGTTCCAGTAGTTTTATCTTTGCCTTTTTTCTAAATCAGTTGTTTTTTGACACCTGTTCCATGAACAAAACTCAGTAAAAACACAACAAATAAAATATAAACTAAAGGAAAACAGTTACATTTTTCTGAATATTTTAATTAAACTATCCATTCAGAATGTGTCAGGGGTTAAAGGGTTAACCCTCATATTATGTTAACGGCCAAATTTACCCATTTAAATTTTTGTGCTGACCAAAGTACTGATTATCTTTTCTTTTTCTTCATGAAGTTTTCTAACTTTTCCTCATCTCGGGTCATGAAGTGATGAGTCAAATCTGAACACTCTGGTGTGCAGTGGGTACAAATATGATGTTGCAGGTCATTTTGACCCAGCATTTTAATGTAGGTATTTAGCTGTTCAAATCCAAAATAAACATGATCTACTTTATTTTGATAACCCAATTATTAGGATATTGATTGTATTTTTGAATAAGCTAGTGTATACTGGAAAAACTACCTGGAGGAGATAAAGACACAGAAAATAATGAAAATGTGTTTGTGAAAAGGGAAACACTTGAACAAAATTGTTCGTAAATACAGTGTTGGAAAAAATGTATTGTCTCTTTCTAAATGTTTACGTCACTTAAAATACAGTTATTGGTTTAACCTGTTTTGTGTTTGTTTATTTATTTATTTTTACGGTTTTGAAGGGATTTATACTGTACAGGTCAAAGTGGCCCACAACATAATCAATGTAATTAAAGGTAGGGGTAGGAGATCTTGGAAAAACGTTTCCTGTAGCTTTATTTTGAAAATCTAACACCCATGTGTCTTCTTTTCTGGCGTGGTCACGGAGGTTCACGAGCATTAACGAAATAAACAGCACTGGAAAACTAGCGTCAAGGATAAGGACCACAGGCTGGCTGTATTATAGACTGTATTTGTGAAATAGAAGTCAGATTTTTCTATGTTTATGTTTTCAATATGAGCACAACAATAACATTTACCTCCAGGTGTGACAGTTTTCCTATAAAAGCACCGGTATCTGTATCTGTTCCACCACGTTCACACTGTAGGTCTGAATAAGAAGAAAAATAACGAAGAAAACCTTTATTCTTCCTCGTTCCATTTTTACAGCAGCGAATGCACAATTTGGATTTTTTTTGTGTCCTGGTTCATGTTCCACATCAGTGGTGCCGTTAGGCCTATTTAAGGGGGGCTTCAGCCCCCCTAAAATATTCTTAAGCCTCCCTAAGTAATTTTGTGTTTTATTAAAAATAGTAGTGATAATAATTTAACCAAGAAATGCCCAAATATTCAATACAAGGTGATCAGAATGAGTTTAAATCAATAATAACCTGTCATTATTCACTTGAATGTGATCATAAATCTCATTTCACAGGTTAAGGTAGAGAGAGAGAGAGAGTCCCTTCAGCGTTGTTATCCAGTCCATGTTTTCCCTGTGACTGTTTTCAGTCGGTACCTGCAACCTGTGTGTATACCTGTGTGTGTGTGTACCTGTGTAGTACACAGAACTGATGTGTAAACAGATGGGTGAAGGATGGACATAAGGTTTGAAAGAAAGTAAACAACATTCATCACGGCTGGTAGTAACAGTTAGTAACGGTTATTAACAATGAGTTATTTAGTAACAGTTAGTAACAGTTATTAACAGTTAGTTATTAACAGTTAGTAACAATGAGTTATTTAGTAACAATTAGTAACAGTTGTCAACAGTTCGTTATTAAGTTAGTTATTAACAGTTAGTAACAGTACCAGTCAGCTCAAGCCCCAGCTAACAGCAGAAAGTCCCATGTAGTTAATAAACCAAATGGTCTGTGTTTGACAAACACCTGGCTTGGACACACACACACGTCTTATCTTTGTTGTTTTGTCAAAAGTTACATCCCACCTCTGAAAGAACGCTGCTGCTGCTGCTAGTTATTCTGAATTCCATAGTGAAGGTCCTGGTTGTTTCCATAGTTACGTATTCACTGTTTATCACTGTCGTTGGGGTGACTTCCTTCTGGAACATCAACCATCAGCTGTTTCTGACTTCACACATGGAGCTGGACTCATTCAATGATTACCATCAGTAGATAATAATGATAATTATTAATAATGATAACTAGAAAGCAAACCCCCGCCCCCTTGTGGCATGCTGTATAATTGCAGTTAATGTTCCTCTAGGGTCACATGACAAACTGACAGTTATTAAAGGGGACATATTGTGCAAAAATCGTTTTTTGGAGTAATTTTGTTCCTATTTGGGTCTCGTCTG
>JAPTYR010000009.1:36673367-36684214 GCA_029814505.1 Siphamia roseigaster
AGCATTTTAATAGACGTTAAGAGCTTGAGAGAAGGTTAAATGCTTGTTTGTTATCACCTGCTTTGTGGAAATGCGCACATGTCAAACTTCATGTAGAGCGAATGAAATTCTCTCGCGTATCTCCATTTAGACAACTGACTTTGGACTCAAACAGATGGGATATGTTTGTAAAACTGCTGGAATTCTCCTTTAAGACCCTGTAGGAACTCTGTTATCCAATATAACCTTAGAAAAACAAAGATATTGAATAAAAAAAGTTGATTTTATAAAACTCCAGTTCATTCTGTTTTAACTAGTCAATGGGGTCATTTTAGTCAGAGGTTTTCTAAATCAGTGGTTCATAAATGTTTTAAATGCTCCCCTCTTCCAGCACACCGGATGGTCATTATCAGGCTCCTGCAGAGCTGGATGATGGGTTGATCATTTGAATCAGCTGTTGGAAGAGGGACACATCTTAAATATGCAGGATAGTGGGCCTCGAGGACCAGGGTTTAGAACCACTGATCTATATGTTATCTGGGGCTGGTGGCAGTGTTCATACCAATGAGAGACATTCTGCACTTGTTGAATATCCCAGCATCCTTTGCTCAAACCTTAACATGTAAATACTCAATCGTCTCCTGACCTGCTCGCCATGTTCCATTCGAGCGCCGGGTTCTGGGAGCTCCTCTCGTTCTCCGTCGACAGACCTCCTTTCACTCCCTCCTTCTCGGGTTTGAGCTGCTCCCACTGGGCCGTTCCGATGTTGATGGACTGGAGATCGATCTGGTACTGACGGTCCTCCACTTCTGAACCCGGGTCACGCAGGATGCCAAGGTTCAGTGCACGTCTGGGGATGGAAAAGGACGAGCCATGTCATGAATTACGTAGTTTGTAGTAAGTCCAGGATGCTCAGGCCAAGTTTAGACTCTGACAGGACAACAACATAATGTACCAGAAGGAAAGAAGAAAATTCAGAACGCTTAATGGGCTTTGAGTTGTGTAACATGGTATCCATGTTCGGGTAGAGCACATCCATCAAATATCTGTCTTGGTCCAACTAAACTAAACATATAAAACATCGATATAGATTTTATTAATTGTTTTACGGGTTACACTAGGTCACGGTGCACTTTTTTTTAATAGTCTTTTACAATGAATTGCTTGGCTCCCACAGGAGTAGACCAGGTAGTAAGTTATACTGAACAACTAAAGAGGTTCTGGCATGAGGCCCTAACCACTACTTACTGCTCTCCCCTCTCTGCCTACTCCAGTGGTAGAAGTAGCACACGTTTCGTACAGCATGATTCATGATTAAATTAAATTAAAGCCTCTGGTTCTTGTATAACCAGACTTCAGATAAATAACCCCGCAGGCCTCAGGTGAAATCATTTACCTTTTATAAGTTTTGATTTATGCCAGCTTATCATTGGCAGTAAACATTGCTTAAACCCTGGCTGGACGGCACAGTAGTCTGGAGGCTTGGGCTCTTTCAGTCTCTCTTTCTATTTCTGTCTCCAGAAATGCAGGACTTCTACAGTATACACAAACGGTAATATGGTAGAAGAGATGTAGAGATATGTCAGGACTGGGCAGCGCTCTCTCTCTCTCTCTCTCTCTCTCTCTCTCACTCTCTGTAGTTGAGCTGCTACAGTCAAGTGAGCAAACAGTGTCCCATCAGTGCCAAGAAAAAATGATGTCATGTATTTTGCCTTTGAGAGACAAGATCCTGACGAATTCACTAGGCAAAAGGAATAATCAAAATTCAACATCTGCATATGACATCAGGGCTTTCGCTTCGTTATGATATGTTTATTTGTGCTGGTGAATTCAAATGAGAGCTTAAATGGTATAAATAAGGGCTTAAAATGGCTACAGATGTAGCGGCAGCATGAGTAGTTTTATTTGTTTCGGCAACGTCAATGGCAATTTTCATATAGCGTTTCCCTCCCTTAGCCACACTGGAAAGGCCTCTACCAGAGCGTGATGTTATGACAATAAGCACCAAATACAAAAACAATGGCAATGAGAGATCAGAGGTGTATAACTGGATTTAGCTGGATTTGTTGACATACAAACAAGTGAAACAGATCCTTAATCAACATTTGGAACCACATTTATCAACAGAGTATAATATAAATCAATCCATGAGCCCTGCAAGATTTGGGTGGGATGTGTCAGTCTAGATTCATTAGGGCTTTTGTAACAGTACCTCCATCACCCTCCCCAACCCCAAACTGTATTTTTCACATTAAACAAACCACAGTTACCTCATATGCTTTCCAAATTATCTCTTAACTTCAGCTTATTTAGGAGACTCTCTTACTCATAATCAACATAACAGTGGAGTCTGCAGCCAACTCTCTGCATTGCTGAGCTGCAGGGTCATCTCCAATGACATAAATAAATATGATAAACATTTGTCTTGGTCATGCAGGCAGTGGAAACCGGTGTGATTTAATATCAAAAGACATATTTCAGCCAATCGCAGGAAACGAGAGAGCTTCATTTCTGACAAATGAGGAGGGGAGGAATTTTGGAAGTTCCCCTTGGGGTGCAATAATAATTGAAGCCAGATTTTCTTGTTGTACATGTGGGGGGAAAACACTGGCGGTTTGACATATTTGATTGGTCATGTGAAGACCACACTGCCTGGCCAAGAGGAATCAGAGAATGCCTTGGGAAAGCACTCACTCTGCCCACCATATACACGGACCAACTAAAAACATACAGAGCGAAGCAGGTGGAACACACCCTTCTGCTGGTCTCACATACCATGATCAGACATCTGCCTTCCACTGCCATGTGGAAAATACAGACAAAAATGAAAATAACAAGTCATAAATGACATGCTTTTGCAGATGAGGAGTGCAGGGTGTGTGTGGGGGGGGGAGAGGGAGAAATTTTTCTCGAACACAAGCACTTAGTTTAGCCCTTGTTCCCGAGCCAACCTTATTTTAATTGCAGGAAAAGACCACAGAAACATTATTTTTTACGACAAAATTCTGCTATTTATAAAAACGGATCAAAAGCTCTGCAGCAAGAACGCTCTGTTTCATGGCATTCATGGCTATTATTTTAAAAAACATTTCTCCCTCTTCTGACACAATTTAAACCCAATTTGAGTCTGAAAAGCCACTGGGCAGATTTCGCATCAGAGCTGAAATATGAAGGCTCCCGTCCAAAATTATTATGGCTCAAAGTCAAATCCTCCATCAAATTCAGTGGGAAACGGGAGACACAACAGTGAGGACAAGGCAGTGTTATGTATCTACAATGCGGAACTTGGAAAGAGACATGCAGGGGTGCTTCACAGAGAAAAAAGAAATGATGGTTCAAATGTTTTTGAACAGGAGATATGCAGACAAATTTACAAATGGGTAATTAATTGCGAGTTATGTTCCTCTGTTTAACATTCCTCGGGTCTATGCATGGTGCTGGGCAGGGAATCAATCATGATTTGTGTTATTAGGTTGACTTGTGGGAGGACTGGGTGCTTAACATGTAGCAGATTTGGGGGTTTTGTGCTGAAGTCATAACAGGAGAAACCTTCTGGGCATGTGCATAATATAGAACACAGACGAATGCGTATGTATATAGTGATTAGCGAATACGTACATGAGGACACGTTGCTGCTGCATGCCATGGGAGCATTAGGTGTAACCAGCCAAAGATTTACTCTGCTGCTCTATACAACTTTGGAATAACATCAAAACTCAGGGTTTAGTGCATGCACAACGGGAGAGAAACAATTGTAAGAAAAATAGACTGAAATAAACGTTCAAAAGTTGCATGGACACAGAGTTTTATTGTGCAGAATCAATGAGTAAATAACTAAAAGGCCTTGTTGAAAAAAAGAGTGAAAGTGGAATTTTTGGGAGAGCCTGATTACCATGCTGAGGTTTTGAAGGCTAACCATGGTTCAAGGTTGTAAAACAAACCACAGTGGGATCTGGTGGAGGCTCGGGGCCCAATAGTAGGAGCAGTGGACTGTGTAAAAGCCTCTCGCTGAGGTGATCCTGTGGGGCAGGGTGTATCGTGGGCCTTGGCTTAAATGGCCTCCCACCTTCCTTTCTCACAAGCCCACCCTGCTCAGCCCCCTCCATCCCCAGCCCCGGGCCAGTGGGGCAGGAAGCAGCAGGGTAATACCAAGTGCCGCCGGCTTCTGGATCTCGTCACTCTGGAACCCGCAACCTGAACCCGCAACCCCAGACCTGTTTTTCACTCCATTTCCCCAAAAATCACATGCAATACATGTCTGCTTACACTTTGAACAGAGGCAGAGGCATATATGAGTGTGTCTCTGAGAGTGATAGGGGCCTCTGTTTCTGCTCTCCTGCTACATACTGACTAGAAATTTCATTCAGGACTCAGACTTAATTCCACCCAGTCAAGCTAAATTAGGCCTGCGCACATATGTGCTATATTTCATGACTGTCCCGTGTTCTTTGTTTTGAGCGGAACCCAACTACTGTATATTTACACTGAAAGAACACATGCCACGTGAAATACTAACGGTGCATGTCATGGTGGGCTATTTTCCCTTGGTGGAGGGGCTTGACCACTTTATTTAAAATGGTAAAGCAACATCCCCAAGCCAAGGATTTTTTTTTTGTGAAGACCAGCATAAATAATACTACTCATCCGTAAAGTCTTAGAAAGACAGCGTTCAGTTGAGGTTTTGATATTCTCGGAGGCTCCAAATTTTATTAGCCAAACACCATTAGCACCCAGCAGCTCCTTGGGGGTGTTTCTGCTGTGGAGAAGCTGGAGCTGCACAGTGGCTTCTCAATCAGCTCGCAATGACTCCCAGAGGCTTAAAGCGAGGCCCACTGGGTCTGAGTGTGTGCCGAGGGGGAATTCATAAGCAATATGATTCATGAAACTTGCAATTACTTAGTAAGTTAAGCACCCCTGCCTACGGTGGTCCGCTCCGGATTGCCAGAAATTCGGCAACTTCTGAGCTGTGGATTTATGACCCCAGTCAAGTCCAATTGCTGTTAATTTGCATCTACCAATTATAGTAATTAAGGCTCCGAATTAGAATGCTGAGAAGGCTTCGGAGTGAGAGGGGAAAATGATGTCGTGGAACATGACGAGTCAGCAGAATATAAGACCCAGTCACTCAGCGAGCTTTATACCGCTGCTACCAAAATGATTTTTGATGACTGGAGCTTTTACAACAGGAGTCAAACACAGTAACAAAAACAACTAAATATCCAAGTCAACAAAGCAGCGACAATGCTCCAAATTTGTCACACTTGGCAATAACAAAGTACTTGGGGGTGTTTTAAGCCAAGTGCAACAAATCCAATCTCGAGTCGACTTCTTTCTCACTGGCACAGGCCACAATAAACAATAATTGCTGCTTTCCTGCATTGTGTCTCGGCCTTGATGTACTCACAAATTCCCATGACAAAGACTCAATATTGTGTTCTTTTTTTGCCCAACAGAATTACTCATCCCCAGTGCTGCTCCCAACAGAAGCCTGTTATTCATTAGGCTGATTGCACTTTAAAGACATTCATACTCCACCAATTATATCATATTTACACAAGATCTTAGGAGGAAACTATTACTTCTATATACAATACAAGCAGGGCTTAACTCAAAAGTTGTACCACCCTCATGTCAGCGGTACAAGATAGTAAAGAAGTCGAAGAAAGTGCCGTTGAAGAGGGCTCTGTGTTTACAGTGACATGATGTATACCAAAAAATCAGTGTTTGCAGTTTGATTTCAACATATCTTAATTACAGGAGTCATTTATCTCCCATGCAGTTTACATGTCAGAGAAGTGATATTGTTATAAACAGTCAGAATTAGACGAGTCGCTCTGAAGACACTGGCTAACATGTGCTCGCCATGATGGCCCGTTAAAGATGTCAGTCTGGATGGTGTAATTTATGGTCTCATCATGCACTCATTCAAAATCTGTTTCTTGCATCAGAGCTCCATGTTGCAAAGAAGCCATGTGTGAAGCCTGAACAGATATTTCATTTGGCTTTGGCTGATGTGCATTTCACGGAATTCACACATTCAAGTGACTATACAAATTAAACTGCTCTTCTTTCATCATTCTCCATGATTCATTGTACAGCAAAAAGCTACAGTATGCTACGATCATTTTGTGGATCCTGGCTCATTTATTAACACATTATAAAAAAAGAAAGCATTTTTTTTAAGCCTTAATATCACATTATCCTTGGCTGCACATCACTCAGAATATTGATGCGCATCCAAACTTACATTTCAGTCTGACGGATTCTGCAGTTTGTCCCTGCTAATAGCACAGCGAGAGTCATTTATTGAAACGCACACATGTTGTCCTCATCTTCGCTGCTTCTGTTCTGCTTTGCCTCCGCACACACAGACAAACGCACACTTTGCCTGGTCTGTTTAGCTTTACCTGTGATCTTGTCCTGCTTCTGGTTGAATGTAGCTCTAAGCACGGAACATTCCTGGCTAACAGCGAGAGTAATTCACCAGCTTTTTAAGGGCACTGACTGCGCGCTGGATTCCTTCATACAGTAGGTACATCTGCAGCGAATCTACACAAAAAAAGCACCTCAGATGCTCGTCTGTGAACAAAAGATGTGGCTGTACGACTTGTGTGTGTATCCCGAGAGTCTGTGTTGGATCCTCAACAATACAGCTGAGAAACACTACTGTGAGAGTCAAGGGGTGAGCGTGCGATATACTGGGACAATGCTACCATTTTTCCAATAGACTCGAGTGGGCCAGTGCTAGTGAAATCACTTCCTCTGTTAGCAGTAACGGAGCTGAAAGGCTTCCTCGTTGCTTTGAAAAGCGACATAATGCTGCTTTTATAAAAACCTGTCAGGCAGAGCTTTAGCGCTGGGTCCCTGATGTCGAGGTGTGAAGGGAATGCCTCGTTGACTTCCTCAGACCTCAGATTGAAACCACATTTGTGTCCCCACCAAGCGATTCCACAATGATGTAATCCCACTGCCATTTTAATTTGAGGGGCCTTATCTTTAATTAATCGCTAAACACATGCGTGGAATAGATTATTCATAACTGGCTGCAGTAGGGAACATGGTAGGAGAAGCCAAAGAGCTGGCTTGCCCTTGTATTCAGTTATTTTCATCAAACTCAGAGTAGAACAGGCGCATACCTCAATGCTACTTTTACACTAATTAAAGGAAAATAATCCTCTTGCTGGAGGAGGATTCCTGATTCTGTCCCTGGTGTCTGGCAGGGACTAGCGTGCTCACTGCTCTGACTGACAAAGCCTGAAGTGAATCAAAGCTCTTCTCAAATACAAAGGAGTGGGAATCACCCAGGAATAAAACCATTAAATCCAGCTGACGCTCTTCTTAGCTGATTGACGATACTTGATGATACAGCGAGTTATACTTGTACAGCTGCATCTCACATGTTTTATCAGACGTGCTGTCCAGATTGTCAGAAAATAAAGCCATACGTGGAGGACTGCTGTATACATTGCTCTCATTGTTGCTAAGTTTTCCATCTTTAACAGTAGCTGTTAAATTGTACTACAACGTCGAGGTCGTAACAGGCAAGGACGTAAACGTAAGCACGGAAAAATGTACAGAATCAATACCTTTAAATGCAAAAAAACTCATATACACAGGAACATGAGAGTCTTCATATACTGCATGATACGAGTCTCACGGTTACAGTCTACTGTGATTTACTTGTGCACATAAATTGTTTAATTCCTGCTCCAGCGAGGAGGGTGTTTTATGGAGCTGTAAAATTAGGCCCACTTTATGGATCCAACTCCACGAACCACTACTGTTTTTTCCACTTGATATTGATTAAGCGGTTCAGTGTTGTCAAGCTGGTTCAAATTAGTGTACACACAGGCGTGTTGTGTGTGTTTTTGAAGATGCTCATTTTTATCTGCCTAAATGAGGGTCTTTGGCAGTGCACTTTGAAGTTGATTACACATTGTTTACAGCAATTATTGAATTCTGACAAATGTTTAAAGCAACAAGATTACATATCAAGGCCTTATCCTTCTTCGGATAAAGAATGAAAATTTTCCTAAACAATGTCAAGTAAATGATGGCCATATTTGATTAGGTTAACGTATGCTACAGGTTTAGCAGACAGGCTGAACAAACATGTAACCGGATAGCTAAAACAGTAGGTCCTTCTCGTTGACGTTTGCCTTGACCTTAAACAACATTTTGTTCTAATTCAGATTTCCTTCCAGCAAACAAAAAGCAGAATGAAACAAAATACAACTTGCTGCTGGAAGCTCCCACATAATGGAATTAAAAACTTATGTCTAAATCACAAGCTTTAAGGAGATACACTTTGACTTTGAGAATATGAGAAGAGTCGACACGACGACGGGCTTTCTCATCAGATAGTGTCCAAATACTTTTATGTCAGGAAGGAAAAACAGCATAAAATAATTACAATAATCTGGGGCACACATGCTTCCTACATCAGCTAATTCTTCCTCCTCTGTGAACGACTGTGGAGCCAGTGTTTATAATTCTGAAGCGGATCTTGCATTCATCCAAACCACTGAGTGTATTTATACAAAGTGACATTTCTATACGAGAGATTTCCCGCCGTTTCCCCTTAAACTGAGGAAATCATATGGAGGGAGTGAGCGCCGGAGCTTATCTAATTCGACTAGTGATACTGTTGATTTGGAAGAGGGAAGAGGCACAGAAATAAAACAGAGACAGAGGAATCAGAATTAGAAACAACAGAAAATAAATATTTGCATAACGGTGACGACAGCGAACCCGACACAGCTACTGAAATTTAACCTCAGCTTTGATATGAGGTTGGTTTTTTTTTTTTTTTTTTATGCAAAGTCAAGGGGCTGAAAAGGCTAGTGTAAATGTGTCATCACAAAAACATGTCAACACAAATCCTGATCCAGAATGGCTATGACTGACTCCACGTGGTTCATGTCAACAGATGTCATCATACACATTTCATGTCATCACGCACCGATACCTCTGATAAATTTGCCAGTGAAATAATCCAAGTTTGGACTGGAGAGTACTCAAAGTCCTCTTCGCTTATCGTATTATGCGAAAGAAGTCAAAAGTAGAAGAAATCCAAAGAAATACAGATGACACATTGATCAGGCTGGAGCTGGAATACAGGCTGGGTTCAATCAGACTCATCTGGAGCGCTTTCATACTGCACTTGTGCAATGACGGCGTTTTCTAAGAACCAGCCGGAGCCTGGTTGTTTCTGCTTGTTAGCTGGCACATCATCTTGATCAAATAAGGAACTAGGAACATGAACAATGTGAGAATCCGAAAAGGGAGAGAGAAACTGAGGGAGATCCAAATAGTTCAGGAGACGGGGAATGAGCAATAAGTTTAATGTGTTGTGATTAAGGCTTAATATATCAATGCAAGTCAATCTCTGCACTTTCCATTCCTCTGCATTGATCTTCTTATCATTAATTAATCATCTTTCCTTCTTAAATATCAGTGTATCAGTTGTTAAGCGGTGACATCCCTTCATTCCTCTGGACTGAATCTGCTGCAGAACTGCGTCGCTGAGTCCATAAAACCTGTCAATTTATCTTTAAACCACTTCACATGTGATGAGGAAGTGGATGAAGCCGATAAAGTTGTAAGTCTTAAACCAGGCCTACAGTATGCAGTCACCTCCGACTGCCAGAGCGAGTTGGAAACACAAGTACATATAAGGCAAAAATAAAGCAACGTATGCAGAGAGAATGAGAAAGGAAGAGTTGAGTCCTGCTTTTTGAGCACCGAATGGCTTTTACACGGTCAAAACTCATAAACCACAGTAAAACAAGTGGTTCCAGGCACAATAGATCCTACCCTTTGCACATATTGTAGCTTATTGCATTCCGAAAACTGCGTCTGCCGCGTAAGATATTTTGTGTTAACGCGATAACTTTTGAACACGTAGACGGATTTGCCCCAAATTTGGTGTACTAATGCTCTGGGTTAGGTACATGAAATGATTACATTTTGGAGAATAAGACTTTCAAGATGCCCTCGAAGCGCGATGATTACCGTCTTCGACCACTTCCATCCACTCATTCAGAAGTTATGGACCAAATAAAAAGTCCAACTTTACCCCACAATAGTTAACTCACTTTACCCCACACTTCTCAAACCAAATTGGATCCAGAAACAATCATATAATTGCATTATTAGAAGAACAAAACTGGTATAAAAATCATTCATCATCAATCATCCTATATTATTTCCTGAAAGAAATCAGATCTTTACATATTTGGCCCATACCGCTCAGAAGGTATGGACCAAACAAAAAGTCGTCCATCTTGAAAGTGTTGGCCTCCAAAATGTAATCAGTTCATGTGCCGGTCCTGCATTAGTACCTGTCCTAGAGCAGTAGTACACTGAATATGGGGCAAATCCGTCAACTCGTTCAAAAGTTATTGCGTTAACACGAAATATCTTATGCGGTGGATGCAAATGCGGCAGACGCAAAACCATTACCTCTACGAAACGCTGCATTTTGGGGATATAATGACTGAGAAAGATCGCTGGCACTGGCTAATATTTTTCCTGGTGAACCAGTAGCCTGTAAAACACAGGCTACTGGCACTCTGCCCCTTCACACCTCTCCGAAACGCTGCATTTTGGGGATATAATGACCGAGAAAGATCGCTGGCACTGGCTAATATTTTTCCTGGTGAACCAGTAGCCTGTAAAACACAGGCTACTGGCACACTGCCCCTTCACACCTCTCCGCAGGTGTGGTTTAATAAAAAAAATGCTTGCACGTGGTTGGAGCAACCTCATATGAATGACATGACACTTCGGCCACTCACGTTGAAGCTTTGTGACGTAGGACGTGTCGTCACGTAAGCCCCGCCATGTGGGGAACCAAAACAGAACAG
>JAPTYR010000009.1:36866872-36880645 GCA_029814505.1 Siphamia roseigaster
TGAGGTAACCGGCTGGAAGATTAGACATATTTTCAGTTTTTACTACAACCGCTGCTGCTGATAAACAACTGTCATATTCTAAGAGATATTTGTCTAAAGTCTTGAGTTTATACGCGGTGGCAGCGGCTCAGTTGGTAGAGTGTGTCGTACAATGACTGAAGGGATGGCGGTTTGAATCCTGCTCTGACTCGCTGCATAATGAAGTGTCCTTGGGCAAGGCACTGAACCCTAAATGTCTCCCAGTAGGTCTGGCAGCACCTACTGGTGTATGAGTGTGAATGTGAGGCCTGTGTAAAAACCTTTGAGTACCTTGGAGGTGGAAAATGCGCTACATAAGTGCAGTCCGTTTACTGTTTTATGTGCAAATGTCAGGACATAACTAGTTACAAAATATAATTAAGCAGCAATTGAACCAGGTTGTAGAAATTCACTCAGTTTTTGCCTGAAGGAATATAATGATAGCTTTGCAGCATCTGTAGGGTTCCCAAATTCAACCTTTTTGAACTATCAGGATCCAAATACACAAATAAATGAACCAAAGACTAATAAAAGAGGGTGTAGCTAAATATGACCCCTTTAAATAACTCAAGTTCCAATGCAATTAGGTACTGAGTAGCATCATGGAGTGTTTTTATGGTCACTCTTCAGTATTCATTTAGTCCACTTTAACCGGCAGAAGTTGGTGTAATAGCCTGTTTTTCTGCCACTGATGAAGTAACTACATCCAGCTGCCGGGGGATACAACTGTCTGATGTGCAGCTAGTTTGGTTTTTGCCAAAGCAGGGGTGCAAACACACAGTTGGACAGTTTTATGTTATTATGAGGAGCATAAAAATATTTGCAGTTTATTATGAAACTATGGTAGGACAAGTTAGACTATGAAGGGCCAAAAGATGAGGTAATTAACAGAAAACATTGCGGCTGTATGCACCACAATTAGGAAAAAGTTCCCTGGAGTTTGCTTCACCTAGCACTTGGGTAAATATTCAATAATATCGGTGCAAAAACATGTTTTCCCCACGAGTCAAATGACATCAATAAGAGAAAAACGTACCACCATAACCTTGTTTGGTTGTAATGACCTATATCTTACAAGACGTGAGAAAGGGATCATGGTTGTTATGTAATCTTTTCATCATAATGATCAGTCTAATAAAAAGCAGAAAACAACATGATTTCTGAAAAAAGTTGAACAAAAAACCCATAACCAGGCNNNNTGTGTGTGTGTGTGTGTGTGTGTGTGTGTGTGTGTGTGTGTGTGTGTGTGTGTGTGTGTGTGTGTGTGTGCGCGCGTTTAATTGTTGAGTTTGTATGACTGTACTACTATGAATATTTTGTTTTGCATAATTCAGTTACTTCATTATGTATTAGTTCTGGTTCAGTTTAAAAAATACTGAAAAATGTATTGTTTGATTTTTAGATAAAGTTAGTCTAAATGTGAAGAAACACTTTAGGGGTAGGATTAAATAAGTTTCTACTTCTTCCTACTCCTTTTCTACCAGGCAAAATTCAGACTTCCATGTAGCTGAAGATAGATTTAAATTTAAATGTCTTGTTTTTATCTTATTTTGCCTCGTTTTGTTTTATTTGTTTCTTTACATGTTCGAAATAAATCAATAAATGAAAGTAAGTGTTGATGTACAGTACAGGCCAAAAGTTTGGACACACCTTCTCATTCAATATGTTTTCTTTATTTTCATTGTAGATTCTCACTGTAAACAATAAAACTATGAATGAACATGTGGAATTATGTGCAAAAAAACATAAAATATTGTGAAATAACTGAACCCACATAGAAAGAATCTATTTGAACATATATGAAGCTATATGTGACATATATATCCTGTCCATTAATTGGTCATAAACTCCACTCGTCAACTCTGACCAGGTCCAGCTGAGCAGAGAGAACCCTTCCAGGTTCTACCTCATGAACCTCATTGACACAACACCGAAGGTTTGCAGCGCTATCAAAAAAGCAAAGGGTGGCTACATTAAGGAATCTAAAATAGAAAACATATTTAGTTATTTCACATTCTTAAGTACGCACTTCCACATGTGTTCATTCATAGTTGTATTGCCTTCAGTGAGAATCTGCAATAATCTGTCAATAGTCATGAAAATAAGGAAGAAGGCACCGAATGGCCTGTCCTGAACATCTGAATGTGCCTGAGTAGCTAAATCAAAGTCAGAGGGGAAGAGGCATGCATCTCCAAACACCCCCGCCGACAGACCACCTTTCAGCTCTCACAGCCGCCACCGCCGCCGCCGTCACACTGGGTGAAGGTTAGGCTGGTGGAGTGTGCAAGTGTTCTGCGCTGGTATGAAGACGGCGACGGGGTGTAAGTGCTGGTGGTAGCTGAGGCTGGGGGTCTAATTTCCATGATTACCATCCCTTCCAGGTGCTGCCTGCCTTTCTGTCTGCCCACTAAAGCAGTGACACATGTTCTCCACTCATTCAAACCTTAGTTCTCTCTGCCACTGAATTACCACAATTAAGGAGGCTTCATGCGGAAGCAATTTGGCAAACACTAATGGGCCTCGGCAGTGGGGTTTGGAAGACAGTGAAAGAGGGAGCCGAGGAAGAAAAGATAGATGGAAGATGTGGAGCGAAGCTGAGTCAAAGGGTGAGAGAACAAGTGAGGGAGATGAGAGAGAGTCGGGGGGAAAGAGGGAGAGACAGATGTGTGGAGGGTGATACAGAAACATGTGCAGTGACATGGAGGATTCCCACATTGCCACTTGTAAGAGACGATTAGCCGGTGGTGAGATAGGCCATTAAAACACAGTTCTGGATGAGAGGGCCTGCCTCTCAATCTCCCATATCCCCAGTCTAATGCTGCCCTGACAAATTTGGTTAGCACAGAAACAGGGGCATTCTGGCTTTGAAGTGGCAGCCAGGAAGGAATGCCAGTGTGGTTCCACCATGAGAGGGATGCTCGAAACTACAGACCGCAGCTAATGATGCTAAACCAGGCCCTCCGTCACTGAAATGTAACTCTGGATTACTGCTCCCTTCTTCAGCCTCTAAAGATCTCGGTGACTCAATAACTCACACTTGGTCCCTTTTCTCATGCTACCCCCCCTTCTTCTCCCGAACGTCGCTATGGAAGAGAATTAAAGAAAAACTGAGCAGAACTTTCTTGTTGATCAATAATCCACTGAGATCAATATTTATGTCCCAGCTTTGCAGATGCTGACTGAGTCTGTGTGTGGTGGTAGCCAAGACGTGACTGGGGTTTTGGTGCTGCTGAGGCACTTCAATGGGACTTACAGTGGAAATTTATGTCTTTGTGACGTGGAGCTATGTGCTCGGTCGGCACTAGTCACTACCCTTAGATGGGCCGGTTGGCTCACAGCAGGGAGCCAGCTCTGCAGACACTACCAGATGACTTAAATACAAACAGATTTATTGGAGGCTGTCACAGATTCAGGGCTTAGCAGTCTGCTGTGGGCTCTTTAAAGCACATTCCACTTCCAGAGAACTCTGCTTCACGCATCAGTGGAACACTCTGATTTGTACATGTCTTCGTCTAGATAACCAATTACTTATCTAATCATCTTCTCTTAAAAGTATTTATTGTGTGAATCCATGTGCGATTAATTCCCCAGTAGTACCTTCAGTGTAAAAGGCTTCTGTTTATGAAGGAGGTGGTTTTATGGAGATCTATGGAAACACTTGACATCACAGCTTTTGTTTGATTCAGGTATTTGTGTCTTTAAGGAGCTTTCATATAAAATACAGTCATCGAAACAACAGAACTAACGCACTTTATGTATCATCACCCAGCTTTCATAGAGCCTAACAATAGAGGCTTTTGTGCTTCAGCATATTGACCGCTTGAACCTGCCAGAACTGCACCAACTGCACCACTAGCTGCCACTCTCAACTGCTGGAGCTGAAAAGAGCTACATGTGCAGGTGCTTTTCCATTGGATATATATGCAAAACTTAACCGGTATTTACGGAGTGTTGTAAAAGCAGAAGTGTGTAATGTCCAGTTTCCCATTAAATTACAAATGTGATGATTGTTCTTTGTAATCACAAGATAACATGAGAAGTCTTTCCATAAACATGGAGACTGTCATAAATATCGTGTTGTTTCACAGATATATTCATTATATTATTCTACATTTACCCTATATCTCATACCAAACTAAAGATGATGTGGTTTCCTGCAGATTAGACAGGATATAATAGGGGATGCTTTTATTGTGAAGGCAGGAAGTCAGCTGTGTGTGTATTGTGCTGTTGACTGTGGGTACTGATGTGTTTTCAGATGGAGCTGTGAGGAATAAAGTGTGGGTGAAGTTAAACTTTGCTCTTTCCTGTACACATGACACTGTCTGGGTTCATCCTTCAGACATTCAGTTAAACCTTGTATAACGTCCATCAACATCCATTCTTTAATTCACTTGACTGTAGTTGCGAAAAAAGCTCTTTCCATTGCAGTGTTACACAATATGCTATTTGCGATACGCCTGAAAAACCACCTCTTGCAGCGCAAAAACTTTTCATCAAAAAACGACAGTTCTGTCGAAATTGTCGTTTTTCCATTAGGTACATTTTTATGCACAAGTTATATTTGCGATATTTGAAGGTCAATGGAAAAGCGCCTAGTGATGGTGTATTAGATTTAGTGGTGAGTGGAAAGATGCCTCAGTGAAACCATCGATGATTCATATCAGAAAGCTGAGATAAAAAGTTGGATGTAAAATTTAGGTTTCCAGATCCTGTATTGGGATCATTTATGTTATCCAACATGCCAGCGATCACATCTTATTTCCCATGACAGAAAAATGGGCTACTATTCAAACTAACAGCAGAAAGAAAAGCTTTGGCGCACTCTCAGTTGACTTCTGATTTTCTTTCGCATATCATCTTTCGCCAGAAGCCTGCGGACGGTGTGAAGAAAGGGGGGATGATGAATGGAGAATCACCGTAAGAAATGACAATCCTTATGTGTCCTCATGAACGCCACAAACGCCCAGAGGGAGCGTGTGTGCACTTGTGTTTTCACATGTGCACGTAAAGGGGCTGTTTGGTGAAGGTTGACTAGAGATGTTGAGACCTCAGGCTCCTCATATGTTCCTCTCATCTCGTTAAACATATAAATATCCGTGTAATCTGATGTCCCATTGTGGTACAACACAACACAACAAACTTCTGTTTTGCATCGTCTCCACTAGCTTCTTTCATTAGCTCTGATCTCCAGCGCACACCAGAAAAAGAGCAGAGAGCTTCAGAAAGACAAAAGAAACGAGGAAGGCCCGAGTCTGGATTGACTTAAAACATCATCACAATCTGCCAGGAGTGGAGCGGGGGGCGTCTGTGGCTCATTGAAGTTTTCATTGACAAGAACCGTCTCAAGTTCCATCCAAGATTTATTTATCGCTTCTCTGATGCTGACACAACGTGTTTTTAATGTCAGGAATAAGGTTGCGTATGGATGAAAAAGCCCCTTTTCTTTCCTTTCCCTCCTGCTTTCTTCCTGCCCTGATGTCAATCCGTGAAGCAGACAAGTAGACAGGCAGAAATTTCTCTCAAACCAATAAGTTACCTCTTCAAAGAAGTATGGATACTTGAGTGAGGGGCCAGGCCACGCTGAAACAGACATCTCAGGGTTTTCATTAAATTTCCCATCTCTTTACTGACATTTGTGACAGCCACAGACCATGAAGAAAGGCTCTTGTCCTTCCTTCTTTCACTTTCATTGTGGAACAATGAAAAAGGACTATCAAAATAATCTCCATGAGCTAAGTGTATGGGCCGTCATATGACAGAGCAAAGCCGGCTTGTCTCGATTAATAGATGGGAGACATTAAGGGTCTGAGTAAGTAGGGCTATGTCAGCCATAATCTGCACAGGAAAACGGTGGAAAACTGAGAGGAGTTCAACCTCCCCTGTACAGCCTCATGTCCAGGAATATGCTACCAACAGCTGCATCATGGGCGAATGTCAGCGAAACAAAAAGAAGTGGGGAAAAAAAAAAAAAAAAAAGAGATGGACGGGTACGTTCTGCGACCAGACAACCTAAAATGCGCAATATGCCATGGATCAGCTTACGGAGGTGACAGAATGATATGAAAATGGACACTGTTTCCCCTCCAATAACACAGAGCTATTACCAACGCTTATTGTGCGGCAGCGTCACAGGGGGATTTGCGTCAGAGCCATATTCAGGAAGGCAGTTAGATCACAGGGAGGTTAACCGCTGGCCATGACAGAAGCAGCCTTTTTCATGCAGTGCAAAAATGCGTAAAAACTGTTGTTGACACGGTCTTCTTAGAGATTTGTTTCTCAGTAATGGGAAATATCAGTGTGAAGAAAAGAATAAATAAGTCTCCCTGACGTAACCTTGAGGAGACTCGGGCCTTTTCTCTGCTCTTCTTTATTTTTCTTCTGCCCTCCCCGTGCCTCCCCCATTTTATGTGTAGGGGGAACTTAGAAAAACAAAAGGCTTGTTTTAACAATGATACTGTTATGACTAAGAGTAGCTATGCAATGAGAGCATTCAGTGTCCGTACCCAAACATTCTTGATGTCATTTGCCTTAAATAGGATTGTATGCAGTGAGTTCAGGGGTACATGCAGCGGATGGAGGTGGATCTGGGAATATGGATGTTTTCCTGCATGTGTGTAGACGTATAGGTGCTTCTAAGCCGGGTCTTAATTAGGTGCCAAAGCTGGATTTAATCAAGACAAAGTGGCCAGTTGGGTTTCCGTGCGCCGAGTTCCACTTTTCCTTTCAAATGCGTTTCCCTCTCTTTCATATTTCATTCTGCTTATTATAATGTTCACTCTCTCTTCCTCTTTCTCCATTCTGTCCCCCCTTCTATCTGTCATGCAAAAGTTATGTCACAGCTCATATATAACCTGGCAATCATCTAGAGCACGTCTGGTGACCACCACCAACCAACTTCTACCAGATCCCCCTCCCCCTGTGCGAGACCACCACTGAGCTACGTACAAAACCAGCTGTTGCCGAATGCATTAGCGATCACCCCAACAGTGTTAAAGGACTGCGTTTTTATTAGATTTATTAGATAAGCCACATGTAAATAAGGAGAAAAAAAACTATTGAAGCTTTCGCAATTCAAACTTTTTTTCAGTTTTTCCAGTAACTAAAAAAAAATAACATATGTTTACATTTCTGCTGGGATCTTATTTGGAGAAAATTCATCGAAGCAGCCGACAGAAGAGTCAAAAACAGTGATGAGTAAACAGATAAGCTACCCTCAAAACAAACAACTGTTACTTAAGCCTATGTCAGGTCATTTTTTTACTCAAAGAGCTTAAAGAAATACAAAAATAAACAAGGGAAATATCTCTCAGCTACTTGTGGGTAAAGCACACAAGTAGAAAAAAAAACAACTATGAAGAATTTTCACTGCTGGCTGGTTCTATAAGGAATGGACAGACAAAAGCATCCATCTTCTCTAATGACCTGTCTGGAGAATCTTGACTTCTTCTTCTGCTGTATAGTAGATCCAAAGCTGCAACTCAAACTGAATTTTTGTTTGTCAGTGTAACAAAAGAAGTGCACACAGGCAGACAAGTGGAAAAAAAAAACCTAAACATACATATTATATGACAACATTCATCCTCATATTTCTACAACAAGGCAGCACTAGGAATAACAAAAGATTAATAAGACTTAAAGCCAGTGTTGCACTGACTCATCACTGTGCACTGTGCATGAATTAAAACCCAAAGAAGTTACTGCGAATGAACTGTCTGCTCACACACAAATGCATGCAGGCTTAAGGAGTGTGTGGGAGGTCACTGTGGTCAGCGTGTCGCTGAATCTGAGGTTAGCAGTGGCTAGAAACAGCGGTAGGCCTGAATTACTGGCTCCATTCTGCTGCTATTACTGCTACTGCTATGGCCGCTACTGCAAACCACAAAGGCATCGTGGAAGGATAAACAAAGAGGACATGGAAGACAGGCTACAGCTGACAATCACAGGAAAAGAAAACAGAAAGTTCCAGTTTCAGTGGCCAAAAATGAGATGATGGGATTGTGTGACACAGTGAATGCAACAAGAAACTCACAAAAAGTGGCAGCTTGTAAAAGACCAAGATGAAAATCAAAGTTGGCAGCTCAGAATTTCATTAAAAACAAGGGGAGAACAGGAAAAACAAGGAGGACAGTAAATGTGTTAACACACAAACAGAAGTATGAAGCAGGAAATGCTGAGAAAAAAAAGTTACTATTATTGGGCAGCTGACAAGGCTAAGGTTTAGGGGGCACATTCTGTGAGAATGCATATCCTCATGTAAGCACAAACACGAACACTGCTCCCCATACACCACTTTTCAGTTCATACCATACAACCAGACACATAAAGTATGACATACTGTTTTCTGTGGAGCTCACCAATAAAATACAACACTACTGTGAGTCTTACTGGAATGCAAACGCTGAACGCTGAAATAATGTGTCACCACAGAAAGCTCGACTCGCGCTGAAGCCAAGCTAACAACAGCAACGCTGAAAATCAACACTGCCCTAAAGACAGCTGTGTGACAAACCATGCCATCATGGTCACCATCAACAGCCAGTGACTGACGATGTCTGATTGTTGAGGGAAAATAAGATTTTACGGTTTGTTTTGTGATTTCACTCAGTCGTCTCCGGGCTTATAGACCAAACACATGCTACAGTGCATACGCTGTTGGCTGCGTTACTGCTGCTGCTGCGAAGCACAGAGGTCTTACAAGTCTGAGACACTAAAAACCTTTTGTACTGACTGTGAACCAAGGCTCTCGTTTCTTTAATCTGAGTCCACAAGTTATTCTGAAGAAATATAAGTGTCTGTCAGTACCCTGAGATTAAAAAGTCAAGTTTTGTTGAGCTTTCCCTCCTTGCTGAAGTGTGGAATTTCCTTCAATCTCAAACCTGAATGGCTCCCCCGCGAAGGACACTGACCATCTGTGTTATCAGCGAGACCTCGATATGAAACACCTTCGACTATTGAAAAACCCTGTAACATCAAAAGAGCTGAAAGGAGGAGGAATTCCAACAAGAATGAGGAAAACAAGTGATCAAAGTGGACAGCTTGTTTTATTTTATGTTTTCCTGCTATATTAATAATCAAGTTCCAGTGTGTGCGTTGCTCTTGTCTGAACACAGGACTCAATTGGGATCCAGATTTGGTTCTTGTGAATATATAGCAGGCCCACTGTTTAACAACAAACAGTCACACCACAGAGAAAATCCTGCCCATGAAAGTATGAATTAAAGGTGTATGAAGACTATTACCATCAGTCAAATTAAATAAATTGTAAAAACCTTGTCATACTTTAAAAAAAAAAAAAAAACCTGGCCCAGTGCAGTGATGAGGAGGCAAACAGCCAGAAAGAGCAGCTGGCAGGTTTCCATCATAAGGCTAAAGTGTGGACAACCGCAACGCCCGCAGGAACCAAAACTATTTGGCTGGGCTTCACTGCATGTGCAGGCAGATGCACACCACCAAACACGGTTCAAAGCACCTCACAAGTCTGTTAAGTTCATAATTTTACTCCATTGCTCCTCTTGCATCTTCCTTTTTTTCCACTTCTCCTCCATACATATGCTGTCATAGTGAAGAGTGAGAGGGCCCGGGACAGCTAACATCTTCCTTAAACCCTGCGTGTCACCACAATTTCAAAACCAGATACAGCATTAGACATCTTCGGTTATGTCATAGGGGTTATTGCAGAGTTTTCCCCCCACTAAACATATACTTACACAACACATCACCTATTCCCCTTCACTCTCTTGCCTTCTAAAACCAAACTGTTTCCCCCACTGCTCTTTTTCTAACCTGCCAGCACACAGACCAGATGTGCAAATGTTTCTTCATGTTGCTATTCGAGTCCTGTTCCAAGAGAAAGGCAGAATGAGGGGAGAGGAATATTTGACTTCACTCCACGGGAGACCAGTTTCATAAATTTTGGCAGCCACACAACGGTGAAAAAGGTAGCTTGGATGGCTTGGACGAGGGGGAATGTTGACGGCATACCAAACAACATGATCCTAATGAGTTGGAAAATCCCTGGCCCTCCAGAGGACTGTCCAGATGCTACCGTCATGAGAAACGCTACTGTTTTATTGAATTCAGGCTCCCCTCCCTTTCTTTAACAAGGGGCAAAATTTATTATTTGACCATTAAGGCATCCTAGATGACATGAAGCGTGAAACTGTTTCAAAGTTGATTTGCCCTCAGCTGCAGGTCTAGTACCCCACACTGGGCACAGGACAAGCTGACCTTTATGCCAAAGCGACTCACATATTTGGAGACCTAGACCCCTGGATGCGTACTCGCACCACTAGTAAACCGCTGTGCAGTCAGTCCACCTCAAGCCGACTCTCCACTATCAGGTCGACTTCTTTTGGGCAAATGACTGTTTGGCACATGCAGCTCCAAGCCCTGAGAAATAACTGTAAAATGTTTTTTATACATTTGTCAAGTGACTTTAAACTGCAGCCAGTTCCATATATCTCTCTTGGAAATTTACTAGCACTGAGAAAGTTCTATTTTATAGTGAACTAAACAAACAAATCGCAGTAAATTAAATTTATGGGGAAAAAGAGAATTTAATAAATCAACTGCAATGATGAATGCATTAACATCTAATACAATAGCTTAAAAGAGACCAGATGAGTAATGTGGTTTGTTCTTGGAATATGCATGGCAACGCTGCACAGAACAAGCAGGCAGAGGATGTATTGATTTCATCTGCGAGTATTTTTCAATTTTACCAAGCGACCAAGTTAATGTTGTGGAGTTATTGTTGTTTGTGTTCCATATAAATGCATTAGGAAACATCTATACTGAATGTAGCTTTTGATAATCCCTTTCTCTTCACACACCTTGAAGCTAAAATACAACAAGAGGGAAAACAAAAATCTGTGGAAATTTAATATGGCAACCACTGAATGGACAAAAAACAACAATAAAGAAAATGTATTCATCACGCAACACTTTTGCTGCTCTGTGAGAAGTTGTAAAAAATAAAACATTCCCCTGGGTCGGGCTTGTGGCTAACACTTGTGCAGGTTAATTAACTGTGTTTAAACTGGAAATAGCCTTTTGGAATAATCTGATGAGGTTTGTTATATTTCAGATCAACAGAGTAGATCCAAATACAGGTCAAAACCTCTAATAAACTGAAAAATGAAGAGTAACGGTATTAGGAATGCATAAAACTGGATTAGTGAGTAGGAAACCATTGTTGTTAAAGCCAATGCAAGCTCAATTAACTTCACAAAGTCTACAGTAGCGCCTGTTGTTTACCTGCAGCTTTGTACACCTCATTAAGTAGACTTTCACTGAGTGTCATCGGGGCTCCGTTCACCATACTGTGGGTCCAGCTCTGGCAAATGGCCTGCAGCAAAAGCGTTTGTGCTCTGGTGGCTTGAACCGTGAACTGAGGAAGCTCAAAAATGCACTCTGTGGTGAGCACCGAGGATCTTTTGGTCCTGCGAGACAGGGACAAGAGACAGAGACAGACAAGAGTTAGGTCATGGACAACAGTGTACACGGGATGAAACACAGGAACAAAGAAAGTCAAGATATATTGGCCATAATAAATGAAGGAATGGAGAGTCGCGCATGAGAGCCAACACACACTGAATGAAATGGACACCAGTGGAAACAAATCGTTCACAGCTTCCACAAATCCATCAATATCATATCGCAATATAAAACAGCTCATTGATAGCACAAGGGGCCAAATAGGTAGAAATGCATTCCAACAGCAAATTGAACAAGTACCAAGCACAAGCCAAACTTTCCTTCGGTTTTTGGCAGTTGGGCGAAGTTTGCCTCTTTGCCGTCGACCCTTTTCTCCCCTCCGTCAAAACTGTGATCATGATTTATGTGAAGAGATGTACAGCCCAGAAACCTGACCCTGAAAAGAGTATCTACGCATTTAACATTTCATCTGTCTCCAACAGTGTGCAGGGAGAGATTCTGTGTGTGTGTGTGTGTGTGTGTGTGTGTCAGGCTGATGAGTTGAGCGTTCAGAGGGATGAGGTAACAGCGTAGTCGGACGGAGTCCTCCAGGCCCCTGTCCATCACAACCTCGGTGGACCGTGCTCTCATTTATCATTTAATACACAGACACACACACACAAAGTTAACTTTTTTTCCAGTTTTTCTTTAATTCCTCCTTTCTCATATTTGCAGGCTAACCACTCATATTACACTCTGCCCTTTAAAATCTCTGATTTGGGTCTCAGAGCGCATTTTCAATGGGATCCAGGTTGTGAAGTCATGGCTCTTCAGTTCAGAAGATTCCGCCCCTGACATCAGCGACAGCGAAACGAGGGATTCCCCAACACACAGACACACGCTGGCCGAGGTATTACATTATACACCGCGCTGAGAGTGATGGAGTGCTGGTCAGACGTACGATTACTAAACCTTATCCTTCTCATGTCTCTCTCTCTGCCCGTCTCCCTCCCCTCTTTCCTCTGTGTCGCCGAGAACCTCCATTCCCTGGAAAAACACCCAGGGAGCCTAAACTAAACACTGCAAAACAACCCGTTCTGGTTCCACTCCTGTTTTCCTCTCTTCTGTTTCAGAGAGGTTCTTGGGTTGGGTTTTGAGGACTGGCACTGCCCCCTGCTTAGATACACATCAAGTTTTTTTTTGTGTGTGTGCGCATACATAAGCATATGTGATCTCTTGGCTATATATTGTAATGGAAGCAAAAGCGGCGCTGCCTTCTGAGGGACGCTTTCGGTGAAAATAGAACCGTGACTAATTCCAGGGATGGCTGCAGCGTGTCAGGAACTAGCATCACAGTTCATTTAATCACACATCCATTTTGGTCTGGTCCCAGTTCAGAGTGTGGGATATGTCACAGGGTCTCTCCCCTCGCTCGGCAGCTCTGCAATCGTTTAACTCCTCTGCTTCTCTTCTATCCGTGTCTCTTTATCTTTCCCTTTCTTCTGCTCCTGGGTGGTTCAGTAGGGTGACATGAGCTGTTAGCTGTTAGCTGTGCACGGCAAAGCTCGGAGTTCTTAACTGCCTGGTGTCTCAGGGGGAACTACTATGAGACAGAAAGAGCATTTGATAGAGCGAGATGTAAGAGGCAAGCAAAAACAAAGGCCAAGAGAGAAAGAAACTCCCAACCTGACAGGGTCAATGAGTTTACCTTGACAGCACGCATATACATTTTAAAATCCCTGGCAACATATGGTGCATTTGGCACCAGCTGGACCATGCAATGTCATGCTTCTCTACTATTAAAAATCACTACTGTTACATGCTATACAGCAAGACATCAATCACCCCGACCTTTTACGTGCATTCTTGTCCGTTCAAATGCACAAGCGTGTGTGTGTGTGTGTGTGTGTGTGTGCGTATATACAGTTGAATATTCCTGGAAAACAAGAGAAAGTGAAGGGGACCCAGCAACAACAATGTCCCCACATGCTGAGCAAATGTGCCTGCAAAGCCACTTCAATGGGAGGACTGGCAAGGGATGAAAGTTTGTTGGTTTATTCGAGTGTTTATAGCGTTTCAGGGGAGCTGTCATGTGCATGTGGTCGTCTAAAACTTTAATTATGCACCTGTTTTTATTATATTATGCCCAATTCTTTGTGAACAGCAACTTGGATCTTGGAGCTAAATGAGAAGCAGAAACTCTCATTAGGGTGTTTTGGGAATGCTGGATGTGAAGACAGCCAGACACTCATCGGATTTCATTAAGTAGCTGGCACACTCAGTGTGTTTCTCCTGCAGCATGGTAAACAGCTTTCTGGCAGGCGGCTTCTTTCACCG
>JAPTYR010000009.1:36880841-36895773 GCA_029814505.1 Siphamia roseigaster
AAGAGAATCTGTAGCCCGGGGAACAAAACTCATTAAAGCATACTTTTACTCGTATAATGTGGAGACCCACTAGAAGCAGGGCCCACAACCCATTCTGGATCCTGACTCATAATTTCAGAAATCAGGTCTTTGGCTTGAACTTTAGTGCCTCATTGAACAGGCCGTCTCTGACCTCACAGTAGTCCTTGAAGTCAGTCACTTCTTTTTATTAAAACACTGAGGCCACCAGGAATATGTTAAAAGGAAATCAAAATTAGCAGGAGCTATGAAAAATTAGGTGTTTCAATTTCAGCAAATGGAATACGCTTTCCTCTCGTGTATTTCAACAACATTAGGCTTCATTTCCCGACCTGTCCCTCGTTGGTGCCGCGAATGAGTGACGGAGAACTAGACCAGGGCTAGGACAGGCCAGTTGGCTGACGTACAGACTGCTTGGCGAGGCGAAGGGCTTACAGACTGGCATGGCCGTTCTGTCCAGTGTCCCTGTCAGTGTAAAGTAAAACAGGGTACAGTATTGTGCAGAGGGCGTGAGTACGAGTCATGAGTATCAAACCAGCTGTTGTACTCTCAGCCTCCTCTGTTTCCTCTGTGTCTGCCTAAATGTGGACATAAAGCAAAGGCTGAACAGAAAATTATTTTAGTCATTAAAATGAATGAGTGAAATGTAAAAGTTAATGGACTTAACAGTGCCCTGAGAAAATATTTTTTGTTGTATAATTTGTCTTAATTGGTTAGCTGGTGCAGGAGTCATGGCTCAGAACATGCTGTCGCTGTACACTGGCATAAGGCATCGCCCCCGAAACCCAACTTTCCTTCACGACGGTAACCTTAGAGTGGAGGACCAAACTGTCTTCACTTCTTAGTTGCTGAGATCCATTTAGGCCACTGGTACTCAGACTAATCAGTGTCCTGGACCGGACTGTGGTCACGACTATATTTAGACAAATACAGCTGCGCCTTGCGCTAACGGGCTGAGATGGTTGCTTTACAGAGGCCACACAGAAGCACATTACTACACACTGACACACACGCCTCTACATAATAAAGTTAATAAGTAATTATAAACACACACACACACACACACACACACACACACACACACACACACACACACACACACACACACACACACACCATCTCTTGTGAATCATACCGGTATGTCTGGACATGTGGCTGCCCCAGGTATATTACAGCTTTGACATTTGCATTAATTTCTACTTTTATTTCAGTTTAGTTTTAGGACGTTTCCTGAGTGCATAAGCAGTTTCATTTTTTAAGTAATTCACTTAACTTTAGTTTATGGTTTTATGAGGAAAGCATGGTTTTAAGAGAATCGTAATGTATGATTTATAAAGCTAAAGTTTTAACGTCCCAGATTTGGCAAAGCTATTTTATTCCTCTACACCATGAAACATTAAACATTAGGGTAAAGAAAATGAACCTGTTTTTACCTCCAATTTCGCTTATTTTGCACTGTTCTTATACTTTTTATTTGAATATAATCGAATTTATTTTTACTGTCTTTGTAAAATGCTGTTGTAGCTCATATTTCAGGTGGAGAAAAAAAAGTTTCAGTCTCATTTGCAGCAACTATATAGCGCAGAGACATATTAACAAATAACAGCAGCTAGAGGTTTGCCCGAGCCAAAACACTAATGGAACCGGGGCTGATGGGAGGCCTGCTGCTCTAACAACACGAATATTGAATATAAAACTTACAAAACCAGCTCCCACTGTTAAGAGAGAAAAATCAGTAACCACAGAACAGAGGAAGATAGAGACCGCAAACTTGTAGGTCATTTGTTATTGTCCAGATAAAATAACACCTGACATAGGGAGTCTCCTTAAAAAAGGCATTTGGAAACGCTCCAGTACAAATGCAGGAGTAGCAGAACCCTTAGGTCACTGCTTTGTACTTTGTGTAAAAATCCTGCTGCCTAATTAAAAGCCTTGCGTTGTTTATATACAGAGCGATTACAACATGTCAGGGTGTGCTGTGTATGCCTCTGGAGTCAGATCGAGTTGTGATGGTGTTAGCACAAATGTTCTGACAGAGGACAATGCCAACACAGCATAACACAAACTAAAATTTCAGAACTGCAGGGCCATATGTGGTCAGCATCTCACCATGACTGGGAGAATATCGCCAAGAGCAGCTGGTCCTAATGGTTTACACAGTGTCCCAGAATACAAGCTTGGAACCCGCACACACTTTCCAATATATTCATTTTTGTTATTACTCATATCCTCTACGGTGCTCAGAAAAAAAAGAGAGAAAAAAAAAAAAAAGGTTTCCTTATGCTTTCCAAAACACAGCGAGACGGACATCTGCGGTGGCTAAAAGGTGGCCAGGAGATGTGGGTCAAGGTGTCTGGTCGGTCGAAATCAGACTCCCACTTGTGACAAATCCACCAAATAAAAACTACAATGGGAGCTCAGTGGAAAATTCCACACGAGCGACAAGTGGAAATGTTTGTGAAACTGTCGACAAAACAGTCAGCTTACAATGCGCTACTTTCTCTTTTACTTATCAGGGTATATTTACAAAGTCTACAGCGATGCCAATGTAATCCATTACCATTTGACATATTTGTCAGATAGATACAACAGATAGCCACCGTCTTGGGATTGGTGATAAGTTATCTAAAGTTTCTACAAATCATTCACTGTCACACCCTGCCTTAATTAACCAGTATAAACATTCCCTATCTCTCGCAGTTCAACTACTCAGCTGCTATTGTTTTCCAATTTTCTGAGCTTCCTTGGAGGGAATCTGGCTGAAAATGGAGGGAAGAGAGGGAAGAGAGGACTGACAGCTTGCACCTTCAGCCTTTTTTCCCCCTTTGTGGTGTGGATTGATTTGAAGGATTGCAGAATTCCCCATCTCTCCAAGCCAAGGTCACTGAACCCTCTTGAAAATAACCAGAGTGAGTTATAGGCTGTTCTCGAGCCCCCTCTTTTATCTTACAACAAAAGACTCACAACAGTGTCACCCAAAGCCTCCAAATGGACATTATAAATCATTCAGCCACTTCACAAACAATAACACCTAGGAAACCATCGCAACGGATGAGAAAACCTGTCATTTTGCAAGTTGGAAACCAATCAAGTGGAACCCTTTGCATTTTTTGCAATAGAGATAATTACGCCAAAAAAAAAAAAGTCATTAAGGCAGAGAAGCAGAAGTACACGGTAACAATAATTGTTGGCAAATGTATCTGGTGGGTTTTAATCCAGTTAAACCCAAGCTGAAGAAAGAATTAGAGGGAAGTTGTGGTATTTACGTGAAAATCAATTCCATACTAATGTGCATTTCCTGAAGCCTCTTTTATTGACAAATATATTTTCAATAGTCTCATTCCTTTCACTACTATATATAGTGTTTTATTTCTGCCAAATTCACTGTGCTTTTTTAATTTGATAAATAGTTCTGTAGTGAAAATCATTCATTCTTTGGGATTTTTCCTGACTGCTTATTTGATTTGATTTGATTCCATGTTCTGAAATGGCTTTGTGCTGGATTCGATCAAGAATGTAATGGCTGAGGTGAAGTCTGCGCATGAGGCCATAGCTCAGGTTTTGTGGTTTATGACACCAGAAGATGTTTCTGAATAATTAGTGCTGAACGGTGCAAACGCTTCCTAGAAAGAAGCCCTCAGTCAGTCTCACAAATCCACAAGGCCCTCCCCTTTCTCCCATCTGGATCACCCTTGACCCAAAACATACACACATGCGCAAAACCGCACACACACACACACACACAAGTACGAATACGCGAACGCGGCAAGGTCCGATCTCAGGAGAGAGCTTCATTACACAGGGATTACTAAAAGAAATGTTTTAATCAAGTTGTGCAGACAGCTGCAGACTGCGAGGCGAGAAAATGGCAATGACGTGGTTCATCGGCTGTTAAAGGAAAACACATCAAGAGCCCTGTGTAAGTGCATGTATAATGGTGTGTGTGTGTGTGTGTGCATGTGTGGCTTCCTGCCTCTATCCAACATGTCCAGCTGTGCAGGACATGCGGTTCCTTATAAGGACACTCAGAGATAGGACACTGCTGTCCAGAGACTGCGGCCCTAACATCACATTTCTGCTTTCAGATGATGCTTCCGCCTTTCACAGATCATACTGTCACTCCAACACACACAGAGTCTGAAGATGTTGTCCTCAGTAATTCTCACAAAGCCTCTGACCAGATGGTTACCGACAATCCAAAACACACTGTCCTCCTGTGTGTGTTCTTCCCCAAGGTGCCTGTCTAAATAGAAGACATATTAATTTTTTATTGTGGTAACCACTGGTGTTTCCTGTTCCTCATTAATAACTGTAGATTTGTCCTAAAGCAGCGATATTTGGATGATGGGACTGGTTTCTGGGAAGCGATGGAGCAGCACTTGGGCCTGGTTGGGAGAAGAGGACAGTGGAATGCACACCACAGTAGATGATAATCCACTCAGAGCTGATAATCCATCTACCCTTCCCTATTTCCCACTGTTTTCCCTCCCTCAAGCTTCAGTTCCTCAGATGACTAATTCAAGCATTAATAGACTCTTTCAGTCAAGTGAAAACATCTACAGCTGCTTCTGAGTCCACTTTCCTGGCTCTGCTTTATAAATTACACCCAAATATATCTTATGGTACAGTTAGATTTCAATAGATATTTGTAAGTCTTAGAAATATTGCAGCCCCCAAATATTAACTTCAGGCAAGAATTAAAACCATTGTTGCTTTAGGCTACCAAATAACATTTGTAATAATTAGTGCACGTATTCTATAACTATATAAATATGGTTTGAGTAACACCACTTAAACCAACGCTGCAAGAAAGCCATGGAAGCTTCCATTAGAACCGAAACGTCAATCATCTAAAGAACAAAGTTTGCTTTCACTGATGCCATTTCCTTTATACAAGGCTCCTCAATATGTCCATTGATCTCTGTTAGACATAAAACCAAATAAAACTGTCGGACACCAGATGTAGAGGAGAAAAAAAAATCCATACCACAAAGTTGGTCAAAATACTTTATGGACTGTGCAACATGAAATATGATGTTTCAACTAGCAGCTTACAATCCTCTGCACTCCTGCTCTATGGAGCCAAATGTGGAACAATATTACATCATGTGCCATTCCAGACTTTTAATACACACCTGTTAATACATAAAGCCTACTTGTTGCGGTGTGCACATGCCACCCCTTTAGCCTCCTCACATGAAAATGCCCTTTCTGAAAACATTTGCACGGTTTTGTTAAACAGAGTCTAATTCATGTTGGGTTGCCCTCCTCAGTCAAATGACTTCTCTGCTGTTACTCGTGGCCTCTGAACCACATCTTAAAGCAGAGCATGACCACAGCCACCACACACTGATTTCAGGTCACTTAATTACCCTTCGCCATCACATCTTGGAGCAACTTTAACCAGTCTTCTCGGCCGGTGCTTTGCGGTGTGAAGAAAACAGCGCTTACTTTCGCAATGAATTCTCCTCTAATCAAACTTGGTTTAGGAGCAAAACAGCTGACGCGGAAGCTGCGTGTGTGACATCATTCACAAGATTTCTGTCATACATCATATAAATGTGTACTCGGGGCACATAAATGTACTTAGAGCGCAAAAATGGACTTTTCCATCCAACAGCCACTCCCAAATCAGTTTTCATCAGCCAAAATGATTATTCCAGTTCAATTTGTTAATGATATTGCTTGCCAAAATGGCCAGTAGACAAATGTAACAGCCATGGTCAATGTTCTCACCAGTGAATATTGTTAATGTCCTCGTCCACATTTGCTAAATTTGACTTGGATCTCGACGGCACACACCACAGAAGGACACAGAAAGCATTTGTCCTCCTGTTCTTGGCTGTGCGTGGAGACATAGACCAGGAGCAGCTTGCTATGAATAACTATGAACAGAAGTAATGAGGCATTACAATCACACCAGAAGCCTCATGCCTCAGATGCCTCAAGCAGCTTTCATAAATCACAACATGAGCTAATCTGGAGTCTAGACTACAGGACCAGACATAGTAATGGACTTCTCAACTTCGCATAAAAAAAATCCTTTAGGTAGTGCTAAAAAATGAACCAACCATTGACAATATAATGAACTTAGACCAATAATTACATATCAGGGGAAACCAACATTCTTTTCTATTCAGAAACATTTGGGAGGCAAGACAGCCTTTCGTGGCTATATAACATGCACCTGTAATGCCACATGGTTTAAGAAATTATCCCCTCAGAAATAGCTGGGCGAGGAACAGAGGCTGTTAAAAATGCCACATAAAAGCTGGCGTGGGGTTGAATTATGGCCTGCAATGCGACGAGCCACACTAGGCTGCTGCCGGTTTGCTGGTTGGTTAGTTGGTGGGCCCCGGTCTTGGCCTGCCTCCATATGCTCCTGCTGTCAGGTGGCCGTACAAAACGAATATTATATGGTGTGAGCATACATGCGTGCACTCACATGTGTGAATGAGGTTAGGTTTTTAGAGAGATTGGTGCAAGTGGCACTTCTAACCTCCCTGTCCTTTTTGCTACCTCCCTCACATTTTTTTTTTCTTTGTAGGCACCGGCATGTGTGGGATAACAGATTTAACAACCAGATCCATTGAGACTTTCTGTAGAGTCCCTGTGAAACTGGCAGCTGCATACATTACCTTTCATTACACATAAGTACAGCCTGATGCCTCTCAGCAGCACTTTAATTCACTAGGAGTGAAGTTTATTTCAGAGGACTGTTGCTCACCAAATGACTGCTTGAGTTCTGTCACAGTAGCAGGGACTTAGAAAGTTTTTGGCAATTTACTCAATTCCATCACCAAAGCTTATTTTTGACATTTAAAGGTGATATTTACTTATGTAACAGAGCTCTAGGACTATTGCACATCATTGGTATGTAGTCCAAATGACTGGATACCGAGGGGCTAGCTCAACAGAGAAGGTGATATTTAACACAGATCACCCTTCAATTACTATTTCTACAGCATTCTTAGCTCAGTATTTCAAACCAGCACCTCGTGTCAGAATTTAGGAAAGCTCCCACAAACCTCTGATCTGCTGACAGTGATGAATTGAACCTGAGCTTACTGTTTAACAACAGCTAACACCCTCCTTCAGTTATATATTAGCCACAGCGATGCCCAAACACAATGTCACATGGAGACACACTGGACTATCTGCATCATTGTAGTTAGGACAACCAAATAACACACCCTGTTGGTTTGTATGTTCCAACCACTGCAGTTCCACAGACACAACAATCTCACCTGAAGGCCACAGTCTGCTTTCAACTCTGGGAAGAAACAAATAGGCTACCTTCTTGACTTGTAGTATAGCAGCTTGACATCTCATTTCTGAGAAAATAATGTGATCCACAGATTTAAAAGTACTAGCAAGGCAATTAAACTTAATTAAAAACAACCGAAACCCCTAAAAGCTTTAAAGCAGGGCTGTCAAAATGATTTAAGGTGGATTAATCCATCATCACGATTAATTTGATTAAAAATTGTTATGCAATTCAATGGTACAGTTGTTTTGTTCAAGTTGTTTTGCTGAAACTGTCGAAGGCGTTGAATAAAACTGTTAATTGCATATATATTCATATTTTTGCATATGTTTTGGATATTTTATCACATTTTTTTGTGTTTTTTTCTGTATTTTAGAAGAGTTTTTGACTATGTTTTGGATATTTCATCACTTTGTTGTGTTAGATTTTTTTTGTTTTTTGGGTTTTTTAGTGGCTGTAGCATGTTTTGTATAGATTTATAGCATTTATAGCATTTTCCTTCACATTTTTTTTGTTTCTAAGTGTATTTTGTGGGAAATTTGATTACAAAAAAACCCTTGAGACAAAACAGTCACCTGATACAAAAAAGCTTTGATCATGATTAACTGAAATTAATCCAAAGCAACCCTGTGATTAATCTGATTAAAAAGGATTTCACATCCCTACTTTAAAGTTCTCACCTTTGCCACAGTAATTGACAACTCAATCTAAATTCTAACTGAAGCAATAAATCACACAGGGGGATTCTTCATGCATCAACATTATTTGCTCCTCTGAATGCCAAGGCATCAACATTTAATCCAGATACTTCTGTGCATAACCACTTTATCTAAAATTGGAACAATGGCATAAGACTTGCAAGTCATAACTATGCAGGCAAAATATCAAAAAAGCCAAGCATCTGGTAGTACACAATGAAGTGACTGTCACAAGGAACGGGAAACTCTTTAAAAAATGAGGTGAAACCTGATCCCAGACCTCCCGAGTAGTGGAGATGGCGCAAAGAATTTGATTTGCATCCCTCCTTCGTCAACACCTTCAGAGTTCATATTTTTCATCGCTGGCTTTATTGTACTCGAACTAGCAATTCCCAGTTGGACACATTGATTTTCTTGCAACACAACCAAAACAGCAGACTGAGCAGTAGGAGGCCTGTGTCAAAGGTTTGGGTAGTTTTTTTTCTATTTGAATCTTTGACTCTTATTTTCTATCTCTGATTTTGTCTTACTCCAAAACTTAAAGCTTTGCAATTTCTCACTAAACCTTTAAAGGGCTAAAAGTGCGAGTCAGGACTGCCCCAGAAGTAAATACATTCAAGTCTAATTAGGTAAATCCAAGGTCTGTAGATGTTTGGGGAAGATAAATGGATTTATCCAAGGTCTAACACTCACAACCAAATGTTCAGTAAAAGCCTGGTGAAACTGGCAAAGAGAGCATCCCCAGTTAATGTACTTTCCCTACTTAAAGCCCCTTGCTGCCTACTATGGGAAGGCTTAGACGGCAGTCAGACCGGAGAAACTTGAGCTTCTCTTTGCACTGTGGGCCAACTCATCAGGAGAGGCGCTGGGTCTTCACAGATGCCCGGTGCCTCTCCAAATCCCCATGATCACCTGGCAGTCGTATATGCTTGGCCCAGGCTCCTGCGCAATTTCAACACATCCAGTTGGTCTGTATGTGTGTAAGGAAAAGAGAGAGGGGGGAAAAACGAAGACGAAACTGCATTGTGCTTAAAAAGAAAATAAAAAGAAATAGGAATGTAAGATGTGTGCAAATGACATCATCCTCTGTACTTCCAACTCCCAGCTACCATTCTCTCCTGTCACTCACCATTCCCTTTACAACAGAGTCCAGAAGCTGACAAATCTAAAGCCATCTTTTATAGAAGAAACTGGGAAGCTGATCCAAAAATCTGCATAACAAACTACCAGAGGATGACCTTTCTCTAACTTGCCATCTTTCTGTCTCTCCCTCACACCTTCGCTAAGGTCTCAGGCTTCCCGTTTTTTTTTTCCGTAATGCCTTAAAACTTCAAACGCTTCCACAGCTCTGCTCAGTGTCTGAAGACAGAACATGTTGGAAAGTGAGAACAAGTGTTGTTATAGTTACATCAGTGCTGAAGAGCCGTCCCAAAACAAACATCAATACAGTCAAATTAAATGCTACCACCTGGTGGATTGCATCTTTTGGCTGCTCTTCTCTGTCACTCTGGGCTAAGTTTTCACCTCAATGAAAGGAACTGACTCTCTTCTTGGTACAAATGGTGTGAGGGGCGCTATTAGTGTTTAGAGACCACCAAAAGCAGCCATTTCTGTCTTTTTTACTTCTTTTTCCCCTCTCCTTTCTGTCAAACCAGCTCATCATCATTCTTACAGGAGCAAATGTCAGCTTTCGTTCATAAGATCCTGACTGTCATGGTGCACTGGACTAGAAGTAAGACAGACATACCTGCAAAGGTCAAATACGAGTCACTTAAGAGTCAAAATGACAGGTTGAGAATGCGTAATCCTGCACAACACCACCTAGGGTCATTATCATGTACAGGGAAGCAACTGACAAGTGAAACAAACAGGCAACTATTACAGGATTTAACGAGTGCTTCTAACCTGTCGGAAACACCAGGTTGACTTACGTTACTGAGGTGAAGAAAATGGGATAAAGTTGAAATGAGCAGCAACATGATCTCAGGCATTATGTTCTCACGTATTCTAAGGTATGACTACAACGCTCTCACAAAGCTGAGTGTGCATTTTAATAAGATAATACACCATCAATTCCATTAATGGAGTCAAAGAACAGAGGGTTTCTGTTTGGTTTTTCCTAAAAGATGGGTCATGACAGGCCACAGAAATAAAAGCTGAATATTCTTTAGAGACGAGAAACTTCTAGTGATTGTCAGAACAAAAATAACATCCGTGTGACATATGAAGCCACTATTTGAGGGAGGCAGGGCAAACAAAGAAGGCCCTGAGATCAAACAAGAAGCTTAGAGTCTCTTATTGGGAGCAGAGGCCACAGGGAAATGCACTCTTACACCCACAAACCCCCAGATGAGGACGCCGTGGCCAGCAAAGCACTGTAGAGCAGATACAGTGTTTGTCTGGAGAAGCCGTCAGGAAAAGGCAAAAACATCTGCAGGTCTTTGGCATGTTTAAATCTAAACTAATGGGGGGAAATGGATTCCCAAGATAGTGCTCTCCAACAGGTTTTCCTGCTTTCAAAGGCGTATTAACGGCAAGGTGTTGGAGAGAGGGCAAAGTGTGTGAGTGCCTTGTTCTTTTGTCCTATTGGGGACTTTGACCTGAAAGCACAGTGACCCATGAGGACTGAAGCCATTATGAAGACAGAAATGGATTCACAGGGAGAGCAGGCTTTTTGACGGTTAAGACCTGAGCACTTTTCAAACAGACATCCAGCACCCTCGTTATGCCAATGTTCCCTGGCACTGAACCAAGAAAAAGGTTAAAAAGTAAACTCACTGTATTATCCCGATTGAGACTGAATTTCCCTCATCCTAACAAACACACAGTACCTAGCATTAGCACATAACACACCTTACAAGCAGTGAGTTGTCACTGAAGGCACCAATTACAGATCTCCATCAGCACCATGGTGAGGGACACTGATAATAGAAGGCATATACATACTTTTCATTTTATTTATTTATTTAGACAGAGAACACACCATATAAATTATCCTGAACCCTTTCATCCCTGATGCATCAGTGCTGACTCATTCCAAATAGATGGTATAGTTTAAATATTCTGAGAAATTCGACTGTTTTCCTTTATTTGTTTAACTTTTTGTTTTGTTTCGTTTTTTTTTAGTGTTTTTACTGAGCAACTGATTTAGAAAAAGGCTACACTAAAACTACTGGGACCAAATTACAATATTAGTTATTTCTTCCTTTAAAAAAATGTTAATTTTTTGATAAATGTTTTGATGTTCTTTAGTATTTTGTAAATATTTATTAGTTTTATTCATTTTGTTTTTTTTATTTTGCTATTTTTTTTCTTTAATTTTGTTCTGTTTGTGTCTTATTTTGTTCATATTACTTATTATTTTGTTGGTTTTATTCATTACTTTTGGCAGATTGGTTTTGTTAATTTTTTTTGTTTTGTTTTTTAAATTGTGGAACTGCAAAGGTTTCAGGAGTTAAAGGGTTAAACAGGACAGGTATAGTGTGCCAGGTTGTAACACTACTGCTAATTTCCACCTGTAGTCCCATTTCTTCATGGCAGGACAAACCCATAGGAATCCAGAGGAAACTCGCACTGTCATTTTAAATACAATGGAGTTCAAGTTTCAAGTTTATTTGTCATATGCATGATCAACACAAGGTTCAACAATGCCATGAAATGCTTTGGATCAGGATCCGTTGACTTGCTAAGATAGATAGATAAAAGTACAATAGTATACACAATAGATATAGAAATAAGTGAAGAGATACAGAATAATAAGAAAAATAATAATATATTCCAAAAAAGAAAAATAAAATATAAGAAAAGAAAGAAAAATAATAATATATTCCATCTTGGGTTGTTTTAATTCTCAAATGCTGTCTTGTTTAGCATCTTCCATCTGTCCACCTGTGCATTTGTGTACGTACAGCACTAACTGCCTAAAATTCATATAGTGTCCTGCCTTTACACTGGCTTATAGAACACCAAAAATATAAACCACACATCAAATACCAGATAACAAGACAATGTGCTGACCTATTTAAACAAACACATCTGCCGTTTGTTTTTTTTCCAGCTTTACAAACAAAAAATGCTAATTTATGCACATTTGAGCTAAACAACCATTTCATCTTGTCATCATCAGCGCTCCAGAACAGATCAGGATTTCAGATAAACATGCTGTCATTTCATCATATAGAGGACGATACAAAAAAAGATGACTCATTTTTTACTTTGTCAGTAAATTGCGTACAGATAACACACCACTTGTAATTGGTGTGTTATCTGTACGCATTATAAGCCTTCAGCGTTCATGTTTACACTGTGTAAAATAACACACCATTAGCATGATTAGTGGCTAGCACAATTAGCAATTAGGGTCAGCAGTTAGTGTTTGGCGGGTGGCATAGTATCTAGCGCATTGACATGCCATCATGTGGCGTTGAATAACGTGTGAAAGGATTACATACATATGACACACAGAATGCAGTAAACTGGCGTGCAGATACATACATGCAGATTTCAGGATATCAGTCTGCCCATATCACAAATGTTGTTTTCTTCTGGTGAATCTCCCAGTTTCTAAGACCAAAGGAGGATTTCCTGGACACAAGTGAGCAATTAGCAACCTTTGGTTCCTTGTCAAGTTTACACTGACATAAAAGTTTGTTTTATGTGTTTTCCAGTTGAACCCATGTATTTCTGCACACTGGAAGAATTCCAAATCTTATTTTTTGTAATTACCACCAAGGAGGTTATGTTTTTGCTGGAATTTATTAGTTAGTTTGTTTGTTTTATACAAAATATCTCAAAAAGTTATTGATGGATTGCGATGACATTTTCAGGATGGCTTGGGAATGATACAAGGGCCAATCGATTGGATTTTGGTGAAGATCCAGAAGAGATCCCGGATTCTGGATCACTTTGAAATTTTCGTTAACATTGTGGTAAAGGGAGCATAAAATTTTGTTCCTTAATATTTCGAATAATTACTGACCGATCTTTATGAAACTAAAGATGCTTATTAAGGGGGTGGTTCCCTATCATATCACCAAAATTGATCCGGATCAGATCCAATGCTAATTTTTTCACGGTTTTTCGAAAAATTGGGGTGCCCATATGTTTTGGCAGAGGTCTGCGCTCTCCGAGTGCTTTTCTAGTTTACTACTGTTTTTGTGTAATTTTTTATTGTTTCAATGTTTTTATATAATCTTTAATTGTTTATTTATCTTTTTTTTATCATTTCTGTAAATTTTGCTGAGCTCTTACAAACCGTTTCCAATGCAGTTTTTTTCCTGCTACTGGCAAATAAATTGATTCTTGATTCTGATTCTAATTGACGCAACCAATACGACAGCACTAGTTTTATTTTGAAGGATCTGCTAAATTAGCATATTTTTGTGCATAAGGATTATGCACTGACTGGTTTGTTTGTCAGCTTTTGCCATAAAAAGAAAGACTGATTCAGAATGAATTGAGTTTTTAACAAGACAAAGACTTCTAAGTATTTTTTCACTTTGATCAGACATAAATAAAAAGAAAAGGAACTGAGATATGCAAACAAAGGCAAGGCAAATTTATTTGTATAGCACATTTCATGTACAAGACAATTCAAAGTGCTTGACATAAGACATATAAGAAAGTCAACATGATTAAAATGCATTAAAAGACAGTTAAGATAAGGTGAATGGATTTCTTGTTTTTCATGTAAAGTTAATATGGACCTGGTTTTGCTACATTTTTGAAGTCGTTTATGTAAATACTCATCAAATAGTTGCATTTGGTGCTCCTCATTTTCATTGTATTGTTTTATTTACTGTTTTTATAGAGGTGCATATAGAGCAGAGCTGCAGAAGTATTGATCTGGCCTTTAACAACTGTCAAACTTTCTCATGTGGCCCCACAATAAAATTAATTGCCCACCCGTTTTAAAAACAGAATGGGATTAATTCTGGGTATGAGGTACCTGAATAGTTTTTAAAAGCACTGAAATAATGTGAAGGGTCGATATTACAACAAATGCTGTTTTTCAATGGTTTTATTGTTAAAAGATAAGAACTTATTTTTAGATAATAGGCCTGGAAAAATCTTATTTCAAGAAATCTTACCAAGGTCATTTTCACCTGTTCCAATTACTTGTTTTATTGTTAAACTTCAAGCAACAATATCTTGTAAAAAAATTTCTAAACTACTTTTTAGATCAGCATTTTTTTTTCAGTGCATTGACTGAAAAGAAAGGTAGAGTCCGTATTCCTTTTAGACATTACACAAATAGTTAAAGGTCTGAAATTCTGCATATTACTTTAGTCTTATAAAAGAACACAGACGCTCCCCCATAATGCTTATGAGTCTATATCTACTTTGTGCATGCCGCTACATACAGTCCTGGAAGTCGGTCACCGTGGGCTTTCTTCAATGTCTATAATAATTCTCTCATATCCTCAGGAAGTGGTGGTGAAAGTAGCACTTTGATGACACTAAATGTCCATTTCCATGCAAAAGCAACACATCCCGTTTTCACTATGCACCCAAAGGCTCGACTTTACGCAAATACAGCTCACATTATAAAAACACTCGCAGCTATTTACATCTAAATGTGGATAAAATGAGATGATATAAAATTCAACCACACGCCTGAAGCTCATTACAAAATTAAAGTCTGGTTATGACATCCATTGGCCTCTTGTGTGACTCAAAATAAATTATTCAATGATTATAGATATTTTAATAATTTATTTGAAACATTTGTCTGAAGCTGCTCCAGAGCACTTCCATTCATTTACTGCAGCTCATCTACTACTTTATCACACAACAGCTTCTCTTAAACATTCTTTGTGTCAGACTTGGGAAAAATATTTTTAACTAGAAAAAAGCACTTGGAGAGTGCAGACCTCCGCCGCACAGTTCCCCCCATATTGGGATTTGGGAACCTTTGCCAAGGAGGTTATGTTTTTGCCGGCGTTTGTTT
>JAPTYR010000009.1:36961401-36971446 GCA_029814505.1 Siphamia roseigaster
TAAAAAACCACATTTACCTCAGAGATGTGGACAGACAACTGGAGCAAAAAGGCAAGAGTAACTTCACCTGAGAATATATTCATGAAATTAAAGTTAAAGACGTGAGAAAATGCAAATGGGAGTTCATGCAAACTGATGCTAACTAACGCTAACTAATGGTTCGCTGATTATGCTAAAGCAACATTTACATTATGGTATGAATTGTAGGAATTTTCCTGTTTTCATACTGGGTGTTTTCCTGATTTAGTGTCAATCACTAGTAAACTTTCTCCGTGGTAAATATTAGGTTGCTACAGGTTAGCTTTTTAGCACAACCCAATTCCTATCGTGTCTGTTGCACAAAACACTGAAAATAATTCGAATAATACTGATGTGATTCCTAACATGTCATTTTTTATTCAAATTATAGACATGACTCCTTTATTTTATAGGACTTATAACCTGTCACACCGCAGTACGATGACGTGACTAAAGAAACCAACACTTACCCTCCTGAGCCTTGTTTTGAATCCAAGATGGCGTCATGTGTGAAATAAGCTAATTGTCATAGTTATAATAGAATTGTGCATTTTGTTTTTTTTATTTAAAAAATATTGTGTCAGGGAGTAGTTGTGTTGAATTTATTCATATTGTTCAAGCAAAAGTTATTTTGGTAACACTTTATAATATTGAATGCTTATAAAACATTAATAACACTCTACAAATAATGAACTAATGATGGACAAAACATTCAGAAATTTGCATAAATGAGTAAGAAATGTTACGCTCATATTTTGTTACGTAAGTTATTGATCATTAGAAAAATATGTAAGTTATTGATTATTAGAAAAATATTTGTAAATTATGAACAACATATGATTAACAAAACAGTTTCAAATGTTTGTAAATATGTAATAAATGTTATCTTATATTAACATAATATTTCCTACTCATTTACAGAAATGTGTTAATGTTTTTTTCATCATTAGTTCATTATTTACCAAGTGTTATTAATATTTTATAAGCATACATTATTCTAAAGTGTTACCGAAATGCACATTATTTTTTTTAGGTTGTACAAGAGGAATGTCCAACTCATTTTACTTCAGGAGCCAATACATCCACTTTGAATTAAGTAGAACCAGAAAAATAATAATACAATAACTTAAAAATGATTACTTACATTTTATTTGTTTCAGTAAAAAAAGTATTAGATTTACAAACTATCCTTAAACAAAAAATGTCAACAGCCTAAACTTCCACAGACAGCCAGAAAATTCTTAAGAAAAATATTTGACATTTTAATTATATTCTGCTACAGATTATTATTTGCACTTCTGGATTACATTTTACACATTACAGTGGATCAACAAATGCACAAAACATTTAGTTACAGGTGTCTGGAATTGGAAAATATGGAATTTACCTTCGCAATCAATACACATTAATTGTCAGTGTCTTTTGTATAATCTTTTCAAACTCACGGAGGCCAGATTGAACGAGTGGGGAACTCCTTCACCAGTGGGGTTGTGGGGAGTTTGGAATGAGAAAGCTGAGAGGGGTGAGTCAGCGACCCCTTGGATGGGAATCCCCCCCCCCAAGGTTTACAGATTGAGATTCATCATACCATAATAGAGCCCCCACCAGCACCACCACTAACCCCCCCAAGCTGGGTCCCACATGTAATAATATAATAATAATAATAGATTTGACTTATATAGCCAGGGCTGTTTCTAGCTTCATTGGGGCCCTAAGTTAGATGCTATTTAGGGGCCCCTAGTTTGTCAAACTATGATGAAAAGATTCCTAAATCCTTTAGATGGTTGAATAAGATGCCACAATCTTTTATACTTCATGAGTAAAACAGGCTACAGTTGAGCCATTGATGCAAATTAAACTAATTAAAAAAAATTGAAAACAAGGAAAACAACTATTATCTATATGTCTTTTTTTTTGTCTTTTATTGTGAACAGAGAAACTACAAGACGTACATCAGACAAAACAAAAACAAACCAGAAACAAAAACAACAGCGTAATGACAAACACCAATAATGACAACATCCTGATACAATGAAAAGATACTAAATGTAAAAAGCAACTAAACAATATGAATTGATTATGTTTGAAAGGGAAAAGAGGGGAGAAAGATAGAGGGGAGAGTGAAGAGGAAAATGATAATTATAGTCATAATGATTACAACAAAAACAATAATAATAATAATAATAATTTAAATAAAAATAAATACTGCCAATAGTTTAATTTGTTAGTATTTTAGCATTTTGTTCGTCGTCTTAACTATAGTGTTGTTTGTTCATTCCTTTTTTTTAATCTTTTTTTTGTTAGATTGGTCAGTATTTGTTCGTTTTTTGGTCATTTTGTTGATAACTACACATCTTTGGGAGGTTCTGGTCAAATCCATTTAATCCATGGGAGGTCTACCTCTCTACCTCCAGGACTTTAGGGCTCTGCTGCTAACCTGTTGATCCAGATAACACAACACGCCATCAGGTCAGGCCTTGGGTCAGACCTGTTTTTGTGGAAAATATTAGACAGGTGGTGGTAATGTTCTGCCTCCACAGATGCTGGATTGGTTGAGATCCTGTTGTTCTTCAGGTACTTTTGGTCAGTAAAACACTGGAAAAAAATCTAAATCTTACCAAGTGCATTTTTCTCATTTCTAGTCAAATTATCTCATCACGCTAAAATTAAGACAGAATCACCTAAAGAGTAACTTTTCAGTGAGATATAAGAACTGATTTATAGACAATAATTCTGGAAGATCTTATTTTAAGAAATCTTACCAAGATAATTTTTACTTGTGTCATTGGCAGATTTTTTTGTTTTTTTGGTTTGCTTGATTTAAGATTTGTTTGCTTAATTCAAGCAAAAAAAAAAAAAAATGCCAATAGAAGAAGTGAAAATTATCTTGGTAAGATTTCTTGAAATCTTTTTGATTTTCCAGAACAAATGTCTATAAATCAGTTCTTACGTCTGACTGAAAAGTTCCTCTTTAGGTGATTATGTCTGATTATAAGTGTGACGAGATAATTTGACTAGAAATAAGAAAAATACAGTTGGTAAGATTTGGATTGTTGTGGTGAAACCACTTTACTTGGGGAATGATGAACAAAATTTGGAGATGCTCTGAACCAGTGATTTGACCATCACTAGTTCTTCCTTGTCAAAGTTGTTCAGATCCATTTTCTTGCTTATTTTGTTGTTTCTAACACATTAACTTGAGGTTTACATGCTTACTTAGTGTCTAATATATCCACCCACTGGAATGAGATAATATTAATGCCACTTCTCCCCTCAGTGGTCAGAATATTATGGATCAGTGTATTTGTGAACAGCATCAAAATTAATATTAAAAGTTACTACTGGCAGTTCCTTTTACAGAACATTTTGATCATTTCTAGTTTTGTTTCCTGACAAAGTAGATGTGAATTACAAAATGTAGATAAGTATAACTGAACATTTGGTCCAAGAAGGTACATGGAAATATCAGAAAATATTTTAAGATCTGTTGCAACAAACGCCTTACCCATAAGAAAATCAAGCCACTGAAATTGAGATTAGCAGACAGGACTATGTACTGATGGGTATTTTAGTAACATTTAATAGAGTTAACATGACCCATCACTATAACATTTCAGCACTATAACATGCTGATAACTTACTGGAGCAAACATGAAATAAAGTCCAGACTTCCAATGACCCCGGTGCCCCATGCAGTGCCCTCACTTTTTAAAATCAGCCCCAAACAACACTAAAAACTCTTGACAGGTTTTTCTTGTATCTCATTCTAAGGAAAATATCCTCTGTCTGAGTCATAGCAGGTTAGTTTTACCTCGTGTACCTTTTAACCTCTACCTTTTAATGAGAAAGGCTGGGATTACAACATTCACTTGCTTCCTCACTCCTATAGAGGTACCACAACCTTTGACCCCAGAATTATCTCTGCCGCCTGTAATGGGTTGAAACAAGGTCCACTGGTGCATAGGCAAATACACACAAAAATCATATACAAGGGCACACAGAGAAGAAGAATCTCTTTCACACAAAGACGTCCATGAATACTGCTGCACTCAGACACACCTGGGAGGAGATCTGTGGACGCTGGCCCAAAGGGAGATGCTGGAGTGTGAGGCACCCTGCTTTAACAGCTGGGGAGAGATATTATCGCATAACGTCAGGCCTGGAAACGGATCCTCCCCAGATACAACCAGCCAGGAGTGCAGGGTCATATATTCATGAAGACTAGAGCTCTAAAAGTGTGTCTTATGGTTTGGTGTTCGACTCTGACCTCGTGCTTAATGCAGCAGACCCCCACTCTCCACTTTCCTCCGCTCATTAAAAGCCATACCTTCACTTTATATGCAAGACTCCCCTCCACTTCTTCCAATTCAGTTCTGTTTCACTTATACTACCCAATAACACAAAACACAGATTAACCTCTGAGTGCCTCAGAATGTGTGCAAAGTACTCAATCCTCTACCCTTTGACCCTTGGTTCAAGTAAGGAAACAATTTCTACTTCCCTCTTTTATATTTACCTGTACCATTTTTTTGCCCCTTTACCTTTTCATTTGGTTTAACTTTTCCATCAACTTGAAAACAAACAAAAGGTTGTTGCAAACATGAACACGCCATGTGGTCAGGTCGCTGATCTCTTACATACATTTGCAAAGCTGTAAACACGAAGCTAAGGTCCAGAATAGCTCACCTAACCTGCTAGGCTAGCTACAGTGTGCAACTTAAGTAAGAATTCTCAACATATCTTGCTAAAAATACATGTCAAAACTATTTATAAAAGACTGTTATCCTGCCTCAATCAAAAAGGCTTGTCTTCATGAAGTGTTGTTAAGTACTCAAGTAGGTACGGATACTACAGCCCTGTAGGAGGCATGTGGTCAAGTGGCCTTGTTGATAAGAGCCATCACTATGTGATTTATCACAGGCACATCCCCCGTACCCTTTCTAGCTACATTAACGCCAGTGAAAAATGCAACGCTACTAAGCTCCCCCCAGACAGTACATTTCTTAAGGTATAAACAGAAAATACCTGTGTTTTCATTTCATACACCATACATTTATGTCGCCAGGCTACTGACAACGGGCTTTAAATCCAGTTTGGGATTTTTAGAGGCTCGACCAAAAAAAAGAAAAAACATTTCTACCTAGTGTAAATAAGTCTTAATCTATGTCTGCCTCTGTGCCCCTGTCCTCCCCCACTGAGGCTTTGCCTGCCCTGGTGGTTATTGTCTGAACAGGGAGGTAGAATAGCCTCATTGGCCTCAGGGCCATTACTCACCTGGGGGCAGGTCCGGGTCACTGGGGGCAGCTTGTTGGAGGCGGCGGGGCTTGGCTACGGCCTTGGAGCTGTCTGAAACACTGCGACTGGTGGAGCTAGAGCCGCTCTCGTGGTCATCCTAAAGAAAAAACAAACAAGAAGCTCCTTAAGGGTAGGCGGTGGAGGAAACACAGAGCTCGAGAGCACTTAAGTCTTTTAATAGATATGGAAAATATGGAAAATATGGAACATGTAATGTTTATGGACTGATGTAGCCGTTTTTTCAGGTTAATGTTCCTTCTATCTTTCTTCAGACATGTAAAGAAAGGCAGAATACATATGTAAAATGTGGCATCTGGTGCCGCGAGGCCCAAACATCTACTGCTGAGGCCCCTGTCAAACCTTCGCACCAACCTTCCTCTCTTCCTCATTTAACAACCAGCTCTGTGGGCTCTACAAATAAACTTTGGTCCGTGGATGAGAGGGGTTAAGGTCTCTCCTCCACAACAGAAAATGTCATCAGCATTCAGCAGTGGTGTGTTAACCCAGGAATGCAAGTAGAGGATCTATATTTGTGTTTATGTATACTTAGAAAAGATGATGAAATGGACATCACTACCTAGGGATGAGCCTAAAAATAAACAAATTGGGTTAAGATTGGGACAGGAGCAGGGAGATTACTATTTGCTGTCCTTGGGAGAGCTCTTGATTGAAGTAAGACAAGACGTAGAACTATGATGATACAAGGAAAAGGCAGAGTTTTAGGGTTCTAACTACTGACTTCTTTGGTTCTGAAGGTTGGGTCATACACCTTTTAGCTTCAACTCAGCAAATCTGCAAATGCACTAAAACAGAAAATATCCTCTTGTACAAAATATTTTACATTTTTAAGCCATATGTAAAAGTAGTTACAGGCTAAAAGCTGAGAATTGAGACCCTCACATGTAGTCAAGTGACAACCCCTGGAGAACCACAGTTCACTATAAAGTATATTCCTTAATATTCCTGCAACAGTTACAGAAGGTCTTGGTCTATGATGATGTGCAAAAGTTAGCAGAGACCTTGTTCATATTCTTAGAATTTCCAACTCACATTTATACTGTTCTCATCAACATTAATAAATCTGTAAAAAAAAAGTCTCTACCCAAAAGACAACAAGGACGAGAGGGATTTTTTTTTTGCTATGCTACAACTTCTATGTCTAATTACTCTTAAGTACCTCGTATCCATGTTCATAGTAGAAATATTCCTGCAACAGAGGATGGTAGGGAAAAAAGTAACACAACATAAAAGTGGAAACAAAATGACAATACATTTACAAACTATTCTAAAAATAAAAAAACTCAGGAAACAATGTTAAGAGTTTAGTGCGTTAACGACACGCAGTATGGCATTCATCACGGGTCGGTGCAGGAATAAAACCTTTGGGCTGCAAGTTAGTCCAACAATCTGGACAAAGAGAGCGAATGGTCACATGTGTTTATCATTTAAGCAGGGGATCAGCGTGGCCGACTGTCTCAGGAGTCAATCTTATCTCCACTAATGTAAACACTAAAGGTGTCAGAACTAAATATATTCCGCTACTCCATTCATATACATGTTTTAGCTTTAACAGGCAAATGAAAACTCACAGCAACATGTTTCAGAGAACGCACTCTTCACATTCTGTACATGCTACACGTGTATGCACCTCACATAATTAACCCATTCTCCAGTGGTGACACAATTCAATGATAATAAACCCTTTTCTCAGTGTGTAATGAAGACATAAACGTGTTTTGCATAAGTTTAGACAAAGAAGCGAGTATCCCCCAGTGCGGTAAAGTAAACACACATTTGCCAAAAGAGACGAAAAAAGGCTCAGGCAGAAATATTTACACGTTAGATCAGTGAGGCGTTCGCACCACACCGCTTCCATCCCCATCACTGAGCGGTGGGAATTGGTAAACAGAGGAGCAGGAAAAATAAATACTTCATCAAGGTTACAAAGAATAGAGATTGGCAAATAATAAGGTGTAAATTTGTTTCTCGTTATTTACAGTTCAATTGTTGCCATCGCTTCAAAAGACATACGATTTAGAGCCGTGTCAATGAAAAAGAAGAAAGGTTTGTTTTTAGATGACGTCCGTTTAGAGCGGAACATGATCACATGTTTAGGTGCTAAGTTTACATCACAATACACTTCTTGAGCACATTAAAATTAGAACCAGTCTCCCTGCTCTAAACTCTCATATCTATACCTAAAGGAATGCCTATCCCTGCAGGCCAAGAGAACACTGAGTTCAACAATTCAAACTGCCACTAAAGGACAAGACTGCCAAATTTGGAAGTAGCGCAATTAAGCGCTCAATGTCACCGTGGGCAGTGAGCTATTCTCCAGAGGCGAAACATGCCTTTTCAGAGGGAAGCCCTGGGACAAATGAAGTCTGCCTCAGCTGCTGCCGGGTAAACTGATCCTCCCAATGCCACAGCAGGGCATAGGACGAGGAGGGACGGATGGAAGGAAGGCTGGAAAAGGAGGGAGAAAGACTGGGACTGGGGAAAGGGTGGGGAGGAGGGGGGTGCTTCCCCTGCAGGCATGTCAACTCAGCTGTTGACCAAAGATGACGGTAGCAAAAAAGGAAAAAGAGAGACGAGAGACAAAGAGATAAATGGAAAAAATAACACAGCGAGAGAAAGTGACACCGAGAGCAGTGGAGAAAAACTTGAGAGAATGAGATCAGAAACGAGATACAGGGAAGGATCAGGTGTTGGTGGCGTGAGTGACAGGCGAGGGGGACCCCCTACTCAGAGGGTAAGTGGGCACCTATGGAGGGTTAGGGCACAGGAAGGCCAGGCCTGACCTCTGTTCGCCTGCAGACGTCTGGCTCAGTCAGGGACCGGGAGGCACTGTGTAGAGCTTGTCTGAAGGGTCGACCCTCATCTGAGCTGCTTAACACGTTAGCTAAAGCCCCAGCGCCACAACCAGGCAGCTGTTACATTCAAACAGTACCTCTGGACATACGGTCACAGCAAAAACACAAATAAGATAGTTCACGATCAATGTCAGGGATGTTATAGTTCATTAAAAAAAATACATATAAGATGACACAGTAACATCACTAGTGTTCATATAACACTTAAAGAGTTAATTTTAACACTACCTCAGTGAACATATGGTCCCTATCTACAGAGAGTAAAATTGACACTGAACCTAGAGTTACATTTCTACAGTAAACTTTACACTAGTAAGAGGTAATATTTTACTGTAATTACTGTCAAACAAGTTTTACACTATGTGAGAAGTAACACCCATAGTGTTATTGAGGGTTTAATGTTTAGAGGGTTTAGTGTTAAGAAATAACTTTTCAAGTGATAAATGTACTTTAAACTACATGGTCATAAATAAATTACTCCAAAGAGTGTTGATTGTTAACTATTTGAAATTATGACATAACTTTGTGTACACAGATTCTGTTTGAATGAGAGATTTTAAAAAAGCAAGAGTTTATTTTTTAATCTTATTTCAATTTTATTTAAATATTTCATTTATTTGTTTTTAAAGGAGTTTATTTTTTTTGAAAAAAACTTACTTCCATTTTTCAGTGTGAGGAAGATGGTGATACCAGTCAGTTTGAGCGCAGAGGTCGGTGGGCGGGGCTTTTTAGTCATTATTTTTTAACACTTAAAGGTATCTTGCTCTTATCAGTGTTGAATTAACTCCGAGAGAATCAGTTGACTTTAACACTGAATATATGACACTGACAGTGTAAAACCTCTGTTAACTCCAATTATTTTCAGCAACACTGGAAGTTATCTTGTTAAATTTGACTGTCAGTTGTTAGAATAACTCTGAACTAATCAAAATTCTTTGACACTGCATTTTTAACACTGGTAAATTTACTGTGTGAATTCAATAAAGCAAACATCAAAGAGCCTCCCATTGGATAGTTTCTGCACAAACTAACATTGGACTGGGAGAAACGTCTCAAGGTCTGAACTCATCAGACGTTGTGAGTTCAGACTGACCCTGTTCCCAAGTAATAGATGCATCAGGGTGAGCAGGGAGGCAAATAAATTACCCATCATGCCTAGTGTCTAGTGCAAGCCTGTGGGGCAGTGTAATGGGCTGGGGTTGGTCAGGTCTAGTTTCAGCAAAATGTTGAATGTTGACCTGAATGTGAATAAACTGAAAGTCTAAGCTTGATTTTGTTTTTTTTTCTTTGCTGATGATCATGAGATTATTTTGACACACCATGGGTTCCAGGCTTCAATTTGATCAGGTCTAAACACAGCAAGGTTATGAGGCTAAAAAATACATTTGACATTGAATAAGCTCATCGAAATGATTCAGCTGTGAATGTTACGTAATGAAAAGTAATGACAGCCCAGCCCAATAAAGTACTAGAGTGTGAGACTTTTTTTTTTAACTGAATTTTGCCTATAGAAGAATTTTGAGGAATTTTTGAAAAACTGTTTGAGACTTAAATTGCCTGTTTTAAACCCCTTTCTTTAAGTCATTTGAGCTTTACTGCCGAGTTTAAAAACTGTATTAGAAAACAATAAAAAATAAATGTATACAGTATAAACTACAATCTTTATATTACATATTAAATTTTGCAAGGGAGAAGGAACCTGTAAGCCTGCATTTCATTTCAAAAGTCATCTTTCCAACACTGGTAATTATTGACTCAGACCTGAAATTTAACAACCAAAAACTAAAAACTATTACGAAGTCTGCCTATTACCACCTGAAGAACATCAATAGAATCAAGGGTTTTCTGTCCAAACAAGA
>JAPTYR010000009.1:36971546-36990776 GCA_029814505.1 Siphamia roseigaster
ACTTTAACACTGAATATATGACACTGACAGTGTAAAACCTCTGTGAACTCCAATTATTTTCACCAACACTGGAAGTTATCTTGTTAAATTTTACTTTGTCCATTATTAGAATGACTCTGAAAGAATTAAAGTACTTTTGACATTGCATATTTGTAACACTGGTAAATTTACTGTGTAGCAGTGAAGTGTAAACCGCACAACAAATGAAAGAGAAAAATCAACAAAACAAGAAGAAAAAGCTTAAATGCAGTCAGTGTTGTTTTCCTCATGTTCATTATTGTCATCTGGAATAAAAAGACTGAATTACATGGATCCTTTAATGTTGAAAATCATATTTGATGTTGTGCATTCTTCCATCTGACCTTTCTACAGCTTCTAAAAATCAAGACCTTTTGTGTTGAAAGTTAAATATAGTAGCATGTTGAATAAAAAGACTGGAAAAGAAAATAGATTTTTTTCTTTTGTGCAAGTTTTTTAGAAGCAGATTTCCATGCCAGAGGACATGTGAATAGGTTTATTGATTTTAAAACAAAGAAAAAAGAGATTAGTGTTTTGGATAAGAGGACTATCCAGACCATCTGAAGTCATAGGAAGCAGAAACCTGAAGAGTGATGCGAGAATACAAAATCAGGCTGACAAATGAAGTTGTGAAAGTAACAGTATACACAAAACAATGCGGGTGAAAACAGAATAGCACAGTCTCTAAACATTAACTGTTTTTATTGCGCTAAGCAATGTTTCTGAAATAAAAAAAAAATAAAAAATCATTCTTCACCCACAAATTAAAAATCAATTATTCCATTTCGGTCAAAACACACAGGAAAAAACACACCAAATTCTTGTAGCCATCCATTTCTGCATGTCTACAAATCGCCTGCACTTTGAAAACCAAACATTTTTAAAACTGGTCAATTTCACAGTTTGAGCAGATTAATGGGAGCATGCAGAAGACCATTTCTGGGTAAACACGCTCTGTGTTATTGTTGTTTTTCCTCCGCGGGTCACTGGTGAACACATGCTGACATCAAAGCAGGCGGCCTGGAGATTGAGGAGCGGCCAATGGAGGGTAAAAGCCCACGGAGTGAGAAAATAAATGAAGGAAACCCAATAGCTCCTTATCTGCAACAAACCCCCTCCTTTATCAAATCAGTCTTTGACGCATACAGTCACACACCCTGGGTCTGACATGTAGAGGCCATGTCACACATGTCAGGGCTCAGAGACCACCCTCCCTGGAGAGGATCCAGCAATCAGGCCCCCGTTCACACCGGACCATCCACAACACCTCAAACACTTCACAACCCGCTGCAGAAAGCATCACTGCACTTCTGTTCTGTTATTTATACGCATCATTTCATATCATCTTACAAAAGAAGTGGTAAAAGTACTCACATTCTGTACTTAAGTAGAAGTACAGCTACTTGTGTGGGGAAAAAAATACTCTGGTAAAAGTAGAAGTACTGATTCAACTCCATTACTTAAGTAAAAGTGAAAAAGTACAACTTGTCAATTGTAATAAAGTAAAAAAGTAAAACCGTTTTTTTTTTTGCCATGGATGAAATGATACTTATTTAACGAGGGAAAAAAGTCAGAAAAGTTTCAAAAGTATCCAAAAATAAAGCCTTTAAAAGTGAGTTAATATGTAAAAAATGTGTTTGATCGGGACATGGTACTCAGTTTTGTGGGCATGGGCATGAAATTTCAGAAAAATGGAAAAAGTCACATTTGAGATATTAAAAAAAAAAAAAAGTCATCAATATGAGATTAAAAAAAAGGCAATATGAGATTTAAAAGAGCATAATTACCAGATAAAAAGTCGAAATTGTGTGATAAAAAGTAAAAATTATGAGGTAGTCACAATCTTGAGAAAAAAGTCATAATTATGATATAGAGAGTTAAAATTTTCTCCTCCACTGATTTTCCCTCTGAAGTGACGGATTTTTTGTACTGTTACATCTGTTTAGTTTGAAAAAGTAATACATAATAAAATACAATAATAATAAATACACAACAATGAGATAAAAAGTCTAAATTCTGAGATAAGTAAAGAATAAAATGTTATAAGAAATGAATAATGAGAAAAAAGTCAAAATTATGAGATAAAGTCATAATTATGATATAGAAAGTTAAAATGTTTCTCCTCCACTGATTTTCCCTCTGAAGTGACTTATTTTTCGTACTGTCACATCTGTTTATTTCGAAAAACTAACCAGTCTATTCTGAGAATATAAGGAGTATATAGAGTACAGATATTCATGAACAAATGTAGGGAGTCAAAGTAAAAAAAATTCCAGAAAAATAAATACTCCAGTAAAGTACAGATACCTAAAAAAGAATCTACTTAAGTACAGTAACAAAGCATTTCTACTTAGTTACTTCCCACCTCTGTCTAACAACTCCAGCTTCTGTTCATTTACTTCTGTTTTATGAGTTGTATACATTACTCTCCTGCATGGCAATCCATTCTGAATTTTGTTATTTGTTATTATACCCTTTATCCTTATCAATCTACTTATTGCAGACCTTGTTACACAATCCATATCCAGCTAGTCTACAGCTTGTTTAACAGTGACCCTGGTTCTCATAAGAATTGTTTCCAGCTGGCACCACACAGAATGAGACTTGAAAAATAGCTCAGTGTTTCAAACATACAGTCACAGTCTGGGGTGGTTCCAGTAATGTCAAATGGTATGCGGCCACTTCTCTTACACTTGTGCTGCTCAAGCCATTGATGACGACCCACTGCAGCGAACGCAGCTCATCATAGTTGACTCGAATTACCTTTTCCTTAACTTCCCCTGGCTTCTAACTCATCCATCAGGCCAACTAAAAATTAGCTGCTAATGGCTTTTTAATGAAACTGTAACAAATGCAGAAAGCCATTACGCTATGATTAAAGACACGGGTTTCATTTTCTCCTCAAACGGAGGTAAACGAGAGCGCGGGGGGGGGGGGTGCAAGAACCAAATTCCACGCACTCGTCATCGCATGCAAAACAATCACAAACACTTAAGGCGATTTCTACACCATGATGTGTATTCAGACACCAAAAGGCATAGCAGAGACTGCAGCACTTCAGCAAATGAGCACACTCTCACATATCCTTAAATATAAAGTAGAGCCATACAGCTGGAATCCATGGCAGATTGGAGGGATTAGAGCTCGAAATGAACCCAGATGAATATCACATCTTGTGACATTCTGAATAATTATCTCAATGAAAACAGCTCATTACAAAAAATGTGGTCTCCGTCTTTCTCTTTCCCTCTCTCTTCAAGTAATTAAATCCACTACTGGGAAAGAAAATCCCCATTTGCAATGAATCTACTGCACTAATGAAATATTACAGCTCTGAAATGTATACAATGTGCTGCAGTCTTTAACTTGAACTGGTGTAGTACTTAGGCTCATTTTTCTGAGCAAATACCTTAAGTGTATCAATGTAACAGAGGAAGTACAACTGAAAACAGCGAAAATTAATGGTAATGTGCTGCTTCCTAATGTCAAAAGCAAACCTCGCATGATTCGGCAACAAAAAAAAAAAAAAAAAAAAGGGTTTTCGTGAAGCCGCACACCACAACTCTGGTAACCATTCACAAGATTCTGCATATTCCCCGTCAGATTACAAAAATCTTGGACATTGCTCCGGCGTGTTTATTTTTATTTTATTGTCAGAGTAATTATGTGTAATTTGTGTTTTTTTCAGAACCGTCATACCTGTAGAATTTCCTCATCCACAACAAATAAAGAGAGTTGTGGGATTTGCTTGGACTGGTTTCAAAAGGGGGGGTGGTACTGTTTACAACGTCGGCAATATCACAAGTGTTACTAAGCACATTCTGTCCCTGTAGACTCTTAACAGTGGAAGAGCAGCTTCATTTTCCAAACATGCGACGTCTTTCTTTCAGAAGCCTGAAAATATAACGTGTTTAGAAAAGAGGAGGGGAGCACCGACATGGAAAAGATTCCGACGCATCTGCCAAAAGGAGAACGCACAATTACAAAACTATTTCACTCTGAAGCGGGAGGAATCACAACAACAGAACTGGGTGATGTCACAGCGAGGATCCCAGCCAAGAGCGCCTCCACTGTACCCAAGTCAAACCGGCTATGTTTATCATCTGCCTCCAGCATGCCCAGAATAACACTGAAGACAAACAGAGATCCCAGTCAAGATGCAGACCCACGGGGTGCAACAAAAGCGAGGTCGCGCTGCCGTACTGTATTTCACTTGGATTTGGTCTTCACCTGAATACAGTTGCCCTGCTGATCTGACTGAGGGGTCGACCAAAGTGCCACACAGTAAAATCACCTGAAAGATTGAATTTATACTGGTCTTAAGCCAGTATAAGCAGGGGGAATTATTGTTGTGAGCTAAACCTGTTGCAAAGTTCCTGTTGGCACCCGATTATTGATATAAGACAGACTTAACTGAACATTGAACCTCCATCATTTTCCTGTAAGGCCCTTCTGGCCGAGCTCTAAGCTTCATGCCTCCCTGAAATCTCTTCAGCGCATAACAGTAGTTTTTTTTTTTCCAAAGGTCACGTCCTACATTATCTCAGCTAAAATTCTCCATTAATAAGTGACCCATTTAGATATTGTTTGGCTTTTCTGTGGATCTACTGAGTTCTGTGCTTTATTTGTAATCCTAACACACTTAAGAAAACCACAAGTAATACCAGCAGAAACCAATCTTGTGTTTATGGTACGGTAGCTGTTCCTGCTCCAGTTAAAGTGTACATAATTCTCCATGGATCCAGTAAATCTCAAAGCCAATGCATTCATGCGTGAAATGACTTTCTTTGTCATAAATGACCATATGGGCAGACCTTGAATATCAGATGGAGCAACGGGGTTACTGTTGTTTTATTTCCAGTGCTTGTTTTTTGTTGCTGTTAAAACAAAGGATTTTCGGTCTTAATGACTCTGATCCAAATCCTGATTGATTAACAGCTAATAACAAAGAATTCAGACTAGAGTCACTTGTGCTGGTGTAGGTGCCATGAGGGAATTTGGAACCAGAAGAGTCGACATCACTGGTGTTTCCATTCCCCCTTTCATTACAGCCAATGCAAATTCTGTCCAGTGACCTCGGGATGTTAACATACCAGGTTCCCTCTTGTGTCCTGTACTTTAAATATTATTACACCTGACATAGCTATAACTTTGTCATTAGTAAAAGGAAAGGGACTGAAAGAAATACAACAAACAGCAGATTTAAAAAAAAAAAAAAAAAGAAGTGTGAGAATAAAATTATACAGAGAGCTAGAAAGCCTAGACAGTATAAGAAGAAAAATAGGAGCGAGACAACAGGAAAGCGGTGGGGGGAAAAAAAAAAAATCAAAAGAGAAGGAGACACAAAGAGAGAATGGGAAAGAGGGAGAAATTGTTCCTGATTTAGATCTGAGAGGTTTTGGTCCTTCAGATGTCTCCATCAGCAAACCACAAGCCCAGGCTGAGCATGTGAGGCATGCTGCTTACGCTGGCACAGCTACCCTCTTATGCTAATAACTGCAATGTGTTAGCTACAATAAAACACTCCACACAGACCTATGACTTACATACAGATGCACTTAGGCATGTGAAAAAACACCGAGCGCCCGTCTTCAGTCAGGTCAAGAATGACGCACGTGGTGGAATTCTTAAAAGCAGAGCCGGTTCTTAACATAACCAGGTTTTTTTTTTACTCTCATAAAAGAAAAAAACTTCATGGTCATATGCCAATTTTTACAATGTATATAATATATTTAAGCAGATGATTAATTAAAGAAAATGATTATTCTATTGAGGATCCTTCAGCTTTTTTATTTTGGGCAGTTGCTGACAACTAGTGGTCAGACGCAGAGTTTAACAAAAGCTGACACTCATCTGTCAAAACCGGAAACACCCCTCTTCAGAGCTTTGCAACAATATTACATACACAATATTAGGTACTTAATACAAGACATAAGCACCCCTTGAAAGATGTAGGCATCAAGCTCCAGGAACAGCGCAAGCAGTGGCTGAGGCTATTCTGACAACTTAATTGCACATGTGAGGTGCAGCTGGAAGGCACGAACTGTAGAGGCCTAAGTGTTCTTGGAGAGTATCAATGTTCTGAAACCAGCAAGATAGAATAAATCAAACAGAGAGAAATGGGAGAGGACTTTCCGTCAATGTTGAGAAATACCAAAGCCATATTGCAGGAGGTTTAAGCACGCAAGCGGAATGCAGCAGGCCTTATGTTTGCATAGCTTTTATACACCAGGTTCCAAAGCAACTGAAGTACTGTCAACATTCATCAGCTTACTTGAGGGACGGAAAACTGTCAACTTTACTTTAGAAACAAATCATTTTAACTGCATCCTTGTAACATCTTGAAGCTGTAACCCAGTCCTTGTCCGTGGGTCTCAAGGCTCTTATTGTCCATGTCAGGATAATGAAAGGAGACGGACTGTATTTCATTCTCGCACCGAAATTTGCATAACATGATGAACACAAAGCTTATCCCTGGCCAGTATCCAGAGTGCAGTCCCCTTTTATAAAGTAAAATTACACTTATAAATAATAAAATGACGAAGAATAAAATTACAGTTGTAGAAGTGTGATTTGAAAGTATAAGCTATGATTCACAAGACTGAAATTGGATTTGAAAGTCTGTAATAACTGCTTACACCCAGAGCGTTTTCCAGAATACTGTTCATAATCTTACTAAAAGTTTAACCCTGGAATTTTATGGCGGCTTACACCTCTGTATTTGGAGCAAGTATCAGGATGTTCCTAAAAACAAGAACAGAAACCAAGGCATGTCAAGATGAATGAGCAGATTTCAAGTTCGACTTGAAGAAAGACTCTGTGAAGTCCAGATTTACAACACTTCAAAAGACGAGAGTAAAATCCTAACTTTCACTTCAAGTCATTACATATTCATTTCAGAAGTCTGAAATGCAAGTGTAATTAGACCTTATACTCCTTGATCCAGCATCATCGCTATCAGTTCTGTCAAAGTCTCTAAATTGGACCAAATTCAACCTGATTAGAACATGTAAATTCTCATCGTCTTGGTAATTTTAAAGAGCCGGCGTGGTCAATGTCAAACCAGAGCGATAAACTCCTTCTACTTCTGCAGGTTTATTATCTTTTCAGCTAACCATATGCTTTCTCCACACAATCTCCCTTTCTTTTCTCCCCCACCAGGGAGAGTGACAAGTTGTGCAATTATTCATATAACATTCTTCTTCTCTTACACACACATAACAGAGGTCTGAGCCAGTCGAGATAAAAGCAAACACTACCAACTCTGGCACACTCTTGCTCACATGCCCACACACAACATAAGAGCTACTCCAGACATACAACGGGATCCATACTCCTGATGAAAACGTGTTGTAACTTCACCTCAAAAATCAAAGAGCTCCATTCATCCAATTAGCTACTAGATCTGTGATCAACAACCCAGCCTTATTTGGCATTGTGATTTCGATAATAAGAGTGTAATTATTCATAGGTCAAAGGTGTGAGGCTATGCTAAATGAAGCACGCGTTCACTCGGAGACATAAAACGCAGACCACCCACAGTTTGTGTAACATCTAGTCGTACAAGCTACCTTTATCCAATGAGAAATTACACACACAGCCACCCTGTTACTGTGTTACTCCTTTTAGTGACAGTCTGCCTGCAGAGTAAACACGAGTATAAGTGCAAATGTAAGTTGTACTTGTGCTTAAGCCCTTAAAAGTGTTGTTCAGCTTCACAATTTGACCCTCTACTGACGATCCAAAAGGCAATACGTCATGCTTTGATAAAGTATGGTAAAGAAGAGCCTTCCACGCACAGGAAATATTATAATTTTGATAAGCACAATAATTACAAATACACAAAGTTTTGTAAATATAACACGCTACAACCAATGAGCATTTGTTAAGTTACAGTTAAAATAAAATGGTGAAATAGCTAAAGTTCTTTTAAATCCTGTAGCAGTTTGTTTTGTTTCATTAAATGCGTCATATTACTGCCACGGATTAATGTGCACTGTGATCAATGCAGCATGCAGGATAAAGAGCAGACAGTTGAAAAAATATCTTCCCTGATTAGTGCAGTTCTTACTCAGAGGGTTGCTTACATGTAAATTCAATTAAACAAATAATGTTCCAAGTTGCAACCTAATACCCTCCCAGATTTTTTGTCCAAAGAAAGCACTAATAAGGCCAACATTAGTCTTAACTGCGAGGTAATTGTTTCCCAGACTCCAATATCACCAGGAGCACCGAGCAAGTAATAAGCCTCACTGAGCTATTGCTGTAGCCGGATGGCCTGAGAGCAGGGATTAAGCTGTGGAACAGCAGCATCCTGCCCAGAGTGTATTGATCACCGTTTGACTCACTCGATGAAGGAAGCTGCTGGGTTTAATTTTTCCCCTGACTGCTTTCCTGTGTCTGTGGACTGTCTGAGGAGCTGAAGTAATCTCATCCCACCAGGAAGCAAAACCTCAAAGACAAAAGCAACAAATGGCTGTACACTGTGTAGATGTGGCTGACTCACAGGCAGTGGTGGCTGGATGCAAGTCGGGATGACACACATGTAGTTGTGCTTTCTGCGGAAGCATTAACTCAATCCACAAAGAGCAACAGGTCACTGGAGAAGACTCACATGTATGGGGACATAAATATAGATTACTGAATTACACAAGAGGTTTAAGTCCTCAGATGACACGGCTCTACAATTATTATTATTATTTTTTTTTTAGTAAGTATCTGCTTCAGACATTAAATGTGATAAATCTTACATACTTTAATCAGATAAATGTCCAAAGTGCCGGTTAGCTCCTGTTTTTAATCTATATGATGGTGTGTTATTCCACATGTATGCTGGTTTATGTACATGTATATAATGGATTAGTAAATATTCCACCAGAAAGAACCAATAAAGTGAATGGATCGTAATGTGCAGACAGTGTTTTGAGGTAGATCTAAGACAAACGATCCTTTTAAATAAAATACATTCTCTCCTTAATTCTCAGAATTTCACATTTTGGCCCAAAACAGTCTCTTTGAAACTACAACAAACATGTGACTTCATTTTTCTTTATTAGCGACTCAGATTTGGTAAAGTTTAATCCCTTTTATTCTGGAAGTAGTTTGCTTGTAGACCAGTGTTATCAGTGAAGTGTTACCAACCAGATAATCTCAGTTGAACTACCTGATGGTACTTGGACATATAGCGCCTTATACGAGCTACCTGCACGTTAATGTGCCGAGGCTGACTCTACCTCTGTCTGTCGCCGTCTTATCTCATATTCCAGACCTCCACCTGTATTTAGGAATCTGCAGTATGCCAACGTTACTGTATCCTTCTGTTATTTCCACTCAGATGGGCTGTGTTTCTGCAGCGGGGTATTCAAGGAGAACGCATTCTCCAGAGCTTCATGTCTTCATCCTCTGCCTCCTCAGTCCTGAAGACAAGGCCCTGCTGAGCTGATGATCAGATGGATTTATGGTGCAATCTCTGTAAGCTATTTGCTCCCTGCGAGCCGGAGAATCAAAGGCAAGATTTCCGGATGGCATCGGGACAGAGATTATCCAGTTTGTGCTATCTGATTGCAAACTTCCACAGGCTGTTTCCTTTTACATGCTCCTTTCCTTTGGCTTTCTTACTGGTAAAACATAGCTGCACAGGCATAAACTAATATATCTTACATATCTTAAATAAACCTTTGCAATTGTTCCAAGTGTTGGTATATAATGTCCTCCCTCGTAGTGTGAACTGGAGTTTCAGTTTGTCGGTTTAAAAGAGAAAGTAAAGCAGACTTAAAACAGACCACCACAACAGACAGTGGTAACAGTCCATACATCAGAGGTTTCCTATTCACTGGGTTATATGTCAAGAATTCACCCAAAGGATTCAGTCACTGGGTGGCAAAAACCACACATGTTAAAGCAGTACCGGGATCCAAGACGGGGAAATCGACTGCGCCGCTGAGGTCACAATCATCTGAGAGTTCCATGTGATTGATAGTTACATCCTACAGACCTGTGCTACACACATCTGTAGAGTCCCACTTCAATTAAACACCAAGTAGCTATGTTTTGTTTAATAGGTGGTAGTCTTCAAGAGGGGGTTCCCTAACTCATATGTATTCCCCATTATTTAGGAGCACTGAGGTCTGGTGGTGCAAAGCCCTAAAAATAGTTTGGAAGGAATCTAACAGAAGAAAGGGCCTTGTTGGACCATATGCCAAACCAACGAGTCTCAGAAGCACCTCCCCAAATCATCTTGAGGCAATGCATCAATCAGAACCTCCACATCAGTGGCAAATGCACTCAGCAGCCATAAAACTCCCAGATCAAGCAGTGAGCTGAGCCAAAACCAGAAAGGCTCTCCTCAGTAAACCCAAGCCCTTATCTTTGTCTCGTAAAAAATAAAGAGAGGCTGGGAGTGTTACAGTTTGATCCAGTTTAACTGCTGTCCAGCCAGTTCCTCTCTGTCTTTGCTGATCACACCTCATCTTCAACATCTGGACCAGTTTACCAAGATGTCAAACAGACAAAAAAAATGTATGTAATTTTGCTATTATGTCAATGTTAGTGGCTAGGGTGTTCATTAAGGACTCAGTTCAGATTTTGTTGTGACTGATCTTGGGATTGGAAAACCCTGAAATGACACCCATACCTTATGATCAACTAAAATGTGTTCCATAACAAAAAAAACTGTCCAGGATGTGAATGCTTTGGGTGAAGACTCATTTCCTGAAATGAAAAAAAAAAAACACTTGACAGATAATCTCACTGCCAGTGTGAGCAGTCCATGTAGAACAAAAGATGTTTTTAAAAAATTAATAATAAAAAACCTAGTCAATGTCACATGAAGATGTTTGCGCTGCTCATCCATTAGAGAGAAGTAAAGCATGTAGAAATGTACGAAGGCCTGTTATCCCCAAAAATAAACAGGGAAAATGTACATTTAAAAACAGGGATCAATACTAATAAATATCTGCAGTGTCTGTTGTTCCAATATTAACTCAACACAAACAGATTTTTAAAGTCTGTGCCCAAACATAATGGGACTCATTTCAGGACAATATTACACATATACATATTGTTTGTACGTGGCCTTGAGTTTGTAAAATTAATGCCAACAACAAGTTGACAACATTTTTTCTATTACCATACTTTTTGCACTACAAGTCCTCATTACAGCTTATTTAAAGCAATTACACTGTCAGCAGGAGCTGTAATCTCCCACTGCTGCTAAACGCCCAAACGCTGGAAACTATAATTGGGAGTTGCTTTTGGTGCTTTGCAGATGGGTCCTATTGAGCAATCTGAATATCGCTAATATTACCCAGTTCCTCCCGAGGGAAAACACGAACATTAAAAAGGTCCAAATAATTCCGGTCAAATTACACAACCCTTAATGAACTTCAAAAGACGTACGGATGTTTTTACAGGCCAGCACTCAGGCTTTAACGGTAATTATGAAAACAAACCATATTAATGATATAATTTATCATTTCCACACTTTGGCTGCATGAGGCCCACCACAAAGTTCCTGTCTCTAATACTCAAAAGAAACACTGGTAATCTACTAAAATTAAAATGTAAAATTTTCCATTAACACATGAATTTTTTTTTACTTTTTTTTTTTTTTTTTTTGAAAATCCTGTGGGCCATCACCCAAATTACTCTAGGGCTTCTGGGAGCACTGCTATGACCCAGCTTTTATTTGCACCTATGCCAAACTCTGCATCCTTGCTCGAACCTGATTAAAGCTGGACCAGGGCCTGACATGTATACGAACAGGATATTCAGCCTCTCGAGGAATATAATCCAGTTTCTGGGAGAATAATGTGACAAAGTCCAAGACCTTTTCTTTTATTTAAGCAAATTCCCACTTTTTTTCCTGTGGGAAATTGCCACCCGAAGGATAACATGACAAATAATGCAGTTGTGTTTTTTTGTAATGATCTAAGAATGCTCAAAATGTAACGAACATAAAATAAAAAAGGTATTACAAGTTACCAAATTACACAAATCTAAATAATATGAGGAAACTGGCTGCATTTTCTTGGCATGAGAACACAGTAGTCAGTCTGGGTCCAGCCTCTCCCTCACATAGGGGAGAAGTGTAGCGGCTCATTTACATTCCTCATGCTGGAAGGATTTCTGCTGTAAGCCTGGCATTGATCCAAATTATGTCTCATGGGTGTACATACCACTGAATAATTTGTCTAAACGTCATTTGCAATTCTCCCAAAATCTTTTCTTGACTGGAAACCTATTAGAAAACATCTGTAACAAATAGTTGTTTTGAGAGTACATGCATTCACAAGCCCCAGTTCTGGTGCATGACCTTAAGTGTATAAAGCAAAAAAATAAGTTGAAATTTCCATCGAAGGAGAAACCTGATCACTCAAGCAGTAGCCACCTGCACAGTATGATATTTACCATTAGTTCTAGGCAGCTCAGGCTCATGTGTTACAAATCTTTTTGCCGTAGTCTATATAATTAGCTGTAATTGACTTCCCATGAAATGTGTTTCTTCTGGGACATCTGGCCTTGAAACTTCAACCTTCCAATACCGGGCCAGTGCTGAGCTCCAATTTCAATTTAGCAAACTGCATGGGTGGCAGCAGTAAGACCAGGCTCTTCTACAAAAACAAATCTGAGAAAAATGTGCGTTACACTCTGTAAATAGTGCTCTTTAAGAAAGCTGTTTTCAAGTCTTTTGTTGAAAATGATGCATGACATTGCTAAAATTGACATTATACTGATAAAAGATAACATCCAACTTCTGTTGCTTAAGCTTTCAGATCTTACAGATATACAAAACTGTCTTGATTGTGGTTAGTGAAGTCCTTCCCCTCATGAGGAATGAATGTGCTGAGTAAGTTTGCTATTTGTTCACTGGCAATGGCAAAAGTGATAGAGATTGATTATTCAATATTTTTAAGATGGAATACATTTCTAGACACTCGACCCATTGAAAAACAGTAAAAAAAAAATGATGAAACACTTGCATCTGAAACAGTGAGGAGGGCAGATCCAGTGTGCCAGAGAATGTCAAATGCATCTGTGTTCACCTGACCACTTGGACCAAGCAAGGAAAATAATTTACAAATAATTATACAGACAGTTTTATCAACAACTGAAGGCACAAAAACCACAGTGCACTTCACTGAAACTCGTATTCTTACAGTGTAGTTACAGCTTTGAAGAATAAAGTAATAATGTGATATTTTTTGAAGACTGAAAAGCAATCAAGTAGATTAAAAAAAGAGATTAAAGTCCGTTTTAACAACATATCCGTCTCTACAGACTCTCTGTATGATATTTTTTGATAGTGAGCCCTTGCTTCACTGGCTTTTTGCACCAAACTTGCTCCGAAAAAAGCCGAACATATTTTAAGTAACATTATAGGTCACCAATTTGACTAGATAAAATATGTACTTACAGCATGAAATGCCGTGTGTGAGTTAAACAAAGTGGAAGTGAACATTCATCTTTGCTGGTTCCTTTTCTTAAAAAGTCAAATCCAAACAACACAAATACTGATAAAATATAACTGCCTTAAAACACTGAGTTCTTAGTCACATTTTATATAAACATAAATATATCCAGGGAACGCACAGGAAACTCTACAGTGATTATTTACAAATATAAGGCAACGCATACATATTTGCAAAACATGTAAAACTTTGGTATTTTGGCACAAATGGAAATAAAGCACAGATTGAAGTAGAAGGACTGTACTTAAAAACCATGATGAAATGACTTGGAAACACAGCAAGGAAAAGGAATGAGAGAACTTCACTTTGGCATGAGGGGGATTTTCACATAAATTACATGTATTTCTGGCCAGCCCTGTTTTGGCAGCCACACAGGATCAGGGATACTTGTTTCTCATACAAGTGAAGTACTAACCTGGGCTCCATCCCTCAGCTTGAGGATGCACTCCATCGTGTTTATGGTGATGACAACAGGCTCTGAGCCCAGCTTTGTCCATGGTACGTGGATTCGTAGCTCGTGTATATGACCACTCATGAATGTGAAAGGCAGCATCAACTCCTACGAACATGCAAAAACAGAACATAAGAAAAGACGGAAATATACATATATTTACATCTAGGTATGTAGTGTTTTCAAACTATTTCAAGACAAGAAGCAAATTGATTGATAACATATTTATCAGTTTTAACAAAATGTGTAAGAATTTTTACATTGGAAAACAAGTCCCAGGAACACACAAGCTTCACACCCTCCTCAAACACACACCAAATATATTTCTAAAGGAAAGCTGTCATGGATTTACAATATGTCTGTTTGATATCTTGTACAAAATTCCATTTTAAGACACTTCACAATAAGCATATGATCTAATTACATATTTATCAAGCAAAGAATAAAGGGGTGCTTTCCAAATTTAATGCAAAAGAGCAAAAACAAAAGAAGTGCCAAGACTTTTGACGTAGCGTTACAGATCAAAATCCTAACACAATTCTCACTGTCAGTTGACTTAAAGCTGCTTCCAATAAGAACTTTCATCACACTCTCTGTTGGGTTAGATAGTGTTTTGGTCTGCTCTTCAGAAGCAGTCAGAAACCACTCAGGAGATTTTTTTTTTTTTTTTTAACTCATGGCAGATTGATTTAATCCAGATATTACAAGTGTAAAAAAGAGCACTATGTCAAAATATCACTGCAGTGCAAAATGTCAAAGTATATCTATCAGACCTCCTCCGATATGACTTAACAGTATAGACACTGCCTTTATTCGTGGCTAAAAAAGCATTGCTGCGGTTTACTTCTGTTAGAAAAACAAGGTAAAATGTCTTCGTTCTACATACCAAAGAGAGTAAAAAGAGTATTTGATTCATTCCAAATCCTAAGTATTTTACTTTATGCTGCAATATTATCCATTTTATATCACACATACATATAAACAGTAATTTAGCTCTAATTTGACCCCTAATTACAGTAAGTGGAGTTCAGATAGTTTGAAGTTAAAAATTATTCAGTAATTTTAAATATCCAACATCACAACCTCAATTTTAAGCAAGCAAGAATTGATTTTTGTTTTTTATGTTGCCTTCAACAGCCTTCATTGCAGACACTTCAAGCATTACAAGTCAATTCTGAGTATGTACATCTATTTTGAGTTACTACACGAAAGATTTCAGACTGACTGACCCTCTGATTGTGTTTTATCTTTTTTATTGTCATTTCAAACAGCAACAGCTATGAATTAGTGTACACAGCAGCACAACTGTATTAAAATTACAGAAAAAACGAGCATCACTGACAAAGAAAGTTGCCCATCCTCATTAATCTTGTTTTTTTTTTCTGAAAAGAAAAAAAAACACAGATGTTAGCAGTCAGCATAAAGTACCTGTTCGAGCACATCCAGCTTCAGATCCAACTTGCTGAGCACCACATCTCCTCCCCAGAGTGAGAGCTGTAGATCGGATGGCTTCAGATTCTTGATGTATTTGTTGACATAGCTCATCAGGAGCGGGGTGACATAGGACTCCAACATCCTGTCCCTGTCCTGGACACACATTCATTATTGAACACTTATGTAATTCAGAGATGGATTTACTTGGAAATTACACAAACTTACACGTTAAGGCTGTCAAAGTTATAGTAAAATGTCAATAAACACAAGTATTTTGAGAGTGTGCTGTTTAAGTGCAGAATCAGTAGTGGAACTCTGGCTTTTGCAGAGTCAAAATGAGATGGAATCGCAATTAATTTTATTATCCACACCTGGGCCCACATTTGACATCATGTATTCCTTCAGCTGTCTTTTAACTGTGTTCTTTCTGTCTGTATATTGTCAGTAGCATACCAATTAGTTACGAGCAGCTTGGGGGCTAAGTCTACATTTCCACAAGTAACCACGGGCAGAAATATCTCCTTGCATACTATGATAGATGCCAACATGACTAAATATAACTATGTGTCTTAAATTTAGCAGCATCGTCCACCGCGGTACAGCTGCGGAGGGGTTAGCCACAGATGCTAGTTACACTCCCAGCAGCAGCACAGGAGAGAAGCTAAGCTAACAGCTAAACACAAGTCTCCCTAAGTTCTTTTTCGTCAGCTAAACGGCACAACCACGGGTGCAACACAACGAAAATATGACCTTACTTGATTTCCGTTTGTCTCCTGAAGCTATTTGCTAGAAGTGACGTTTAATATACCAAAATTATCCCGGTAAATGTCGTTAGCCACATCTCTCAAAAGATTCAGTGAACGTCATCAGTAAACAGCAACGCGGCTTCCGTATTACATCCGTGTAGCGTTTGAGGATGTAGAAAATTTGTAATTCAGGCTTTCGAGTTTATAGAATATCTGGAATAAACTGCAAACGAGACACTCCAAATCCAATAGAAAACATTTTTATCATAATTTCAATTTTAAACTACGAAATAGTAAATAAGTTCCCTTCTATATCACTAAATTAAATAGACACTAACATCAACCATGCATCCTCGTGCGTCCATTTGTCATTAAAAAACATATTGGTGCAGTTTTGTGTTTTTAAATGCAAAGGCAACACACAGCTTACATTTCAGAATCAACTCTTTACTTGCTTTTGATCACAAGGCGTTTGTAGTTTCAGTATCTACGCCGTTATTATAGTTTTTACAGGAAGTAAGTGGAGGCATCATGACACGTGATCTTCACACGCTGTTTCCCGCGCCCCTGGGCCTTATATGGATGTGGAAGTTCACCTGCGGTGAGATAAGGGTGACAGAATAAACCACACACCGGTCAGCTTCCTCTCTGTCACTATGCAAATGAAGTGCCAATAAAATCCAACCGATGACTTCAAGTTTTACTGAGAATTAAAGTATTTTCACGACATTTTTTCTTTCTTCTTTTCCTTTCTTTTAACAACTGATGCAGACTGTGAAAAAGACATAGGCCTACAATTAAAATATTAACCAAATATAACAATTTATTATTATTATTATTATTATTATTATTATTATTATTATTATTATTATTATTATTATTATTGTTGTTGTTGTTGTTGGTTTTTTTTGTTGCTACTTTTTAAGAGAAAGAGACACAGGGAAAGAGAGAAATGCAGAAATTCATATGTTGCGTACGTTGGTGCATAAATTGTGTTGTGAATATATCTTTGTGTGTGTGGGAACACTGTAGAGTCCATGAAGGATCCAATCCGTGAGGCACAGCTGTTCCCCATGCTGAAGAAGATGTTAGAGGATCCTACAGGGGCGGTTGAAGTAAAGTTCAGCGCTTTAGGTCTTATCTGCAGCCTGAGTAACTCCAGTATGTGAAGCAGTTTATAACATACATTCATACACATCCCTTTGGAACAGCATAATTAATAAGGTTTAAAAATGACTGCGCTGCCTTGGTAAAGTAAGATGCAGGCACCAAAAGTCTTTTTAATATTAAGACTTTAGACAACCAATTGGAACGTCTTTGAAGTAGTGGATGATGTTCATCACCAATTTTTCATCAAATTTATGAAACCCAACTTAATAGCCTTAATATCATGAATCTGTACGTCTTTCCATGATTACACATTCAAATCACTTCCCTCACTGTGAACAACTTCGAAGTTGTCTCCATCAGTCCATGTGTTTACATCCCAACCCAATAAGTCACTTGGTCCTTTTTGGAAATTTTGTTGCGAAGTGAATTGTGGGAATGGGAATTCCACACAACCACAGTATGGCTGCAGCAACAATAAACAAAAACAGCTGCTTTGCTTCTTGCTGCTGCGTGGAAATACGAAAAGGCCTGAGTAACAATTTGGTTTCAGTTTTGGTGTGATATGTACACAAACAGATGGCTTGTGATGGCATACACTTCGAAGCTGTTCGCCATGAGGGAAGTGATTGAGGCGCGTTATCATGGAAAGACTAATGGATTGGTGATACTTAGGCTATCACTCTCTTTTACTAATTTGATGAAAAATTGGTGACAAATGTCATATTCTACTTTAAAGACCCAGGAGTATCTACTGTTCTAAAATGCTTAAGAACTCTTGATCCATTAATCCCATTCAATACAGTGAAATAATTCAAGTAAAATGCTGTTTATGAGTTTTCAGCAGCACCAGGTGTTTTTTTTATGCATCCATGGGGTCTGTCGTCAACACAGAATCACTGTTTTCTACAACATTGATTCACTAGTAAAACCCATGGAATTTGATAAATAACAGTGGTTGTAGACATTTATTTTATATATAGTTAATGATGTATTTTGCTAAAAGTGATGTTTTGTTTGTTTGTTTGTTTGTTTTTTCAATTTTTGAATGACTTTGGAATTTATTATCACCTTTTAATTACATAGTCAGTGAATTAAATATAAGAATACCTGATTTTATAAGAGAAAAAAAATGCAAATACAATATAATAAATTGTAATTAAATCCCTTGGTAATGGTTAAATATGTAGATGTTTTCATTAGGAAGTAACCACAAAAAATAGTTCTGGATCAAACACAAAAATAGTATTATGGTTGCTCTGTTTGGTAACACAGCCATTTTTGGTCAAATCATAAAAAGTAAAAGTCTTCATTGAATATTAAATATATTTATATGTCAATTTAATACTTTTGTTAAAAATGCATTGTGTTGGATCATGTTTTATTTGCTCACGTGGTCTGTTAAATTAATTTCCTTAACGCTGCTTTCAAGAGCAAAAACTGAAATATAAACATTGAATAGAAATTGAAATATAAACATGATAAAACTGATTGATTACTGGAGTGTGAACTGAAAATTGCATTCCAATCACACAACTTATCATCATGATTTTCAGCTAGTTTCTCTTTTATTTGACTTCCCTGTCTTCTGCCTGTTTCTTTATAGGTACCATGAAGGAAGAGCTGGACTCTGTGAATATAAAGGAAAGCCTCAGTAAACTGACTGATCACAGCAGCAGTAAACTGGCGCAGCAGGCCAGCTCCATCCTCACCATGCTGGGGGAAAGCAACTAAAAGAGCAGCACATGTTGAGTGACGGATCCATCTGTACGGAGTATTACAGCTTACACAGTGACATAATTTAACTCAAATGATCTCACTGCACAAACACTGAATATTATAGCTGTGTTTATTAAAGAATAATAAACCATAACTCAGTCCCCATCTGTGCCCTCCTGAGGCTAATATATTCACAGAACAATTATTGAAGCCTTAAGAGACAATACACATGTTTTTTTTCTGGATATCTTCTCCAAAGTCTACAATGCAAAATGCTGCTGTTTAT
>JAPTYR010000009.1:36992507-37005020 GCA_029814505.1 Siphamia roseigaster
AATCCAGGATCTCTTCCGGATCTTCACCAAAATCTAATCGATTGGTCCTTGTATCATTCCCAAGTTATCCTGAAAATTTCATCCCAATCTGTCCATAACTTTTTGAGTCGTTTTGTACACAAACAAACAGACAAACCAACAGAAACAAACAGACAGATAAACACAGGCAAAAACATAACCTCCTTGGTGGCGGTAATAACAAACGCCATTCTAAAAACATTTGAAACTATTGCAGATTTGATTGAAAACACTGTATGGTTTTCCCACTTATAAATAAAATGATGACAGACAAATAGCAAGAAAAGCAGATGATTATTACAAGAAAACAAAGAATATGCACAGATTTACCTAAGAGTGAAGTGATTGATACCAGACTAGAGCAGAATGCTACTCGAGAGAAAGTCGTGTGGCTCCTCCACACCACTCACTGACCAATCAAACAGCTCTGGTAGTGGATAATCAAAGAGGTCCACTGGTGAAAATCAAGGGAAACTCCCAAGATGCTACTGAAGTTGAATTATTGATATCTACTACTGACACTTGTCAGCCAACTGCTTCAGAAGGTCAACAAAATTTAACCCCTTTTCCACCAGTGGAACCTTGATCATTTACACAGAACCTGTGTCTTTCCATTAAAATTGTCCAGGGAAAATAAACAAAAACCTTTCCTTTCAGATTACAAAGAATTCCTGAGGGGCAGGGCACACACACTCAGAATGTGCCACACTTAAATTCACCCACAATATTGAAGATAGTCTTGCACGTTATTAATGTCATTGATATGTCTGATTGGTCAGTTGCATTGGGAACTCAACTGCATTATTGCCTTAACTGTGAGATGATATTACATAAAAAAAGAAGTCCCAGAACAAAATATGCACAATACGTAGAACAGGTACTCTTTCAAAACAGATTAAGTGGAAGAAACAAACACACTAATCATTGACCAGATGCAGACTAAACTTAGATTCAGATGAGTCTAAACTTACCTGAAAGTGTTGGAAAGTTTTGCGGCGGTCGTTACGTCTCTCTGAGAAAGTTCTGAGAGTCCTGAAGAACAACAGGAGATCATTGTTTTCCTCCATCCTGAAATTATGCAGTACATTTTGTAGTTAGAAAACAAGTAGTAAATTAAAACCGCAAGTTGTATGAAGGCCCTTGCCCTCCCTTGCTACCGCCTCCCCAATCAATCGCCGATACCACCTGACACCAAGAAGACACCACATCATGGGCGGGATCAAACATTCTGCAAGATACTCTCTCATAAAAATGTAGAGGGCGCTATAATGTGATTTTTTTTTCAACTTCATCAGATGAATGAGTGTATGCTTGAGAGATTGACAAGTCATTCAAATTTGAGGGAAATGGATGTTTATATGTCCAAACTGAGGGAGTTTCCATAAAGGTGAGTTTGTAGGGGGCGCTATTCTGCAAAATTTAAATTTCTTTTGATAAATGGGTGTAGGCCGGGAGATGGACAACTGCCTCAAATTTCAGCCAAATGAGTGTTCATATGTCCAAGCTGAAGAAATTTTTATAATGGTGAATTTGTAGGGGGCACTACTGTATGAAATTGCAATTTCTTTTGATAAATGGGTGGAGGCCTGTGAGATTAACAACTACCTATTATTTGACCCAAATCAGTGTTTGTATCTCCTAACAGAAACAATCTTTGTGCAAAACATTAAAATTTGTGCTAGATTGGTGTTTGTATGTCCAAATTAATGCCATTTTAGTAAAGTAATATTGTAGAGGGCGCTGGAGTGCGAAATGACAATTTCTTTTGATAAACAGGTGTAGGCCTGGGAGATTGTCAACTGAGTGAAATTTGAGCCAAATCAGCATTCATTTATCCTAACTAATGGAATTTTAGTAAAGGCACATTTGTAGGGGGCACTATAGTGCAAAATTGCTAATTAATTTGCTAAATCAGTGCAGGTCCAGGAGATAGACATCCGAGTCAAATTTGATTCAAATTGGTCTTCATATCTCTGAGCTGAAGCAATATATGTAATGATAAATTTTCTAAAAATTTTCAGAAAGTTTGCACCTCAAAAAATGGTGCAACTTTTCCTAAAAGTTTGGATAACTTCTGATGTCCCACTTGTCTAGATAATGTATACCAATAGTTAAAATCCAACAACAGTGAAAACGCCAACTCAGTATTTAAATCCAAAATGGCAGTCTTCTGGTTTGTTTAAAGGTGTCTCTCTCTTGAGGTAAAATTACTTCACATGCATGTTTGTGTTTTCATGTGTATGTGGGAATGCATTAACAGTTAACAAGACATTGTGACAGTTAACAAGACATTGTGAACAGAGAAACTACAAGACATACATCAAACAAAACAAAATCAAGAAACCAGAAACAGAGACAACAACAACAGAGTAATGACAAATAACAGTACTGACAACATCATGTTACAATGAAAAGATACTAAATATAAAAAGCAACTAAACAATATGAATGGATTGTTTGTGAAAGGGAAAAGAGGAAGAGGGGAGAAAGATAAAGGGGGGAATGAGGGGGAAAATGGTAATTATAGTCATAATGATAACTACAAAGAAATATATAATAATAAATAAATAAATAAATAAATAAATAAATAAATAAATAAATAAATACATGCATTTTATATGCGTGGGTAAATGTTAATTCTGAATTATGTCCCATACAGTCCCTCATAGTTTGTACTGAAGCAGCTTCACCCCACTAATCTGTTCCTTTGCAGTCACAACATACCTCAAAGCCCAGACACAGGAGGGAGAGAACTGACAGGAACTGAGTCTCAAGTGTCTCCTACACCCACACACTGAACTTTTCAAGGCTATAACAAACATCCCCCCTAAAGCGCTATTCTGGCAGATTAGTTTTACCTGGGGTCCTTTGAAATTTAAAAAAATATACCCCTTTCGGTCTGGTTTGTATGTGGTCTATTCTTATAGGATAAACAGTCAGATTTCACCCCGGGTTTTTCTGACATCTCCTGGATATGATGTCAACGCATCGCATATTACATAACATCCATTCACTTTGAATGGCGGGCACAATGATTTTTCACAATTCTTCTTTTCAGCCTTTTCTTTTTGTTCCCATACGTCACTAGCCAATATGTTCTTGATGGAACGGGTTCTAAAAGGTCTTCTAAACAGTCCAGTGCAGCCTCCATCCTTCGCTCCAAACATGTAGAAAATGCGTCCAGGAAACAAAAAACACCAAAACATCTATGAGATCCCACCCATTTCTGGACAAATCAGTGGGATGCCTGTTCTAATGGGATTAAAATCATTCCAGAACATCAGAGTTTAGCAAAAAATATAGTAGGTCATTTGTGGGGAAATTTTTACTTTCCAAATTACTCATCTCATCTCATCTCATTATCTGAACCAGCTTCATCCTCACTAGGGAGAAGCACAGTAATCAAGAGCGACATAACACAGGTGAGTAGGTGGAGGTTCACTTACCTGATTGAAACGCAGACCGGTTAGTCCGGCATGAATGAGCATAGGCTGTTAGTGGGAGTTAACACTACTGAGGGTCACCTGGTCAGGAGAGAAGCGTCACCGGTAAACAGTGGTTTAGGTTTGCGTATGTGTCTGTGTCCGCTTTGTTGCTGCGGTATGTGTGCGGTTTGTAAAATGTTATGTTGGTCACATTGATAAAATATTATTAGCGGCGTGATGTGTAACGTTGTCGGCTTGGTGTAATACCTGCAGCATATGTATGTTTAAAGTGTAGCGGTTTTCAGTCACTGGTTACTTCCTGTTTGCGGCGCATGCTGGGTAATGTAGTTAATCGCTTTGCATTAGTAATGAATTGCTATGGTGAGCATTGCTACATAAGACTACACTTACTGTTTGGCACTTTAGGCCGGTATATGACATCACTTTTGTGGATTGAGCTGTTGGGCTAATGTGTATTATTGATACTGATGTGTATTTTGGGTTTGTGTGTGGAATTGTTAACATTTCTGTGTTTTGCTTATTCATTCAGTTTAAATAATAATAATAATAGCTAATAATAATAATAGTAGTAGTAGTAGTAGTAGTAGTAGGAAGAAGAAGAAGAAGAAGAAGAAGAAGAAGAAGAAGAAGAAGAAGAAGAAGAAGAAGAAGAAGAAGAAGAAAGGCAGCTCTGATTGTTTCATTTTTGTCAAATATTCCATCACCTGTTTATTAAACGCATCAAACCAAATTTAATGTCTTATCAAAGTGTTGCGTTCAAGGCCTTTTCCTCACAATTGTTTCTGAATCATGCTTTTAATTAATGACGCAATTCCTTGTCAAATCCCAGTTTTTGATCACAGAATGCAGATCCAGGCCTGGTTTGTGTTTATTTCTGATTGACATCCATCTTTTCATGCGTAACAGCGCTGTTATTGGCTGCAGAATAAAACAAAACTACTTAATTTCTTGCCTTTCATCTTCATTTCCCCCCTTGTTTTTCCACTTTTTTTAATGGAATGGATTAATTAACAGACATTTCTCCTTATCCTAACGCGCTGTTTATGGTGTTGAGTTTATTTTTTACATGTTTTGCTGATGATGTTTATGCTTTTTTTTCCCCTGCTTTGTCTTTATTATGATATAGACATGAACATGACATGAGACTGAGACTGAAACGACTCACATTATGTTGAGGAAATGGTCTGAAATAAATAATTCCATCACAAAAGCATGAATACATATACTATTATGATGATGATTATTATTAGTATTATTTTAAATGAAGTCTTATCCTTCACGTGTCCTGCTAAATGGAATCTGCTAGCCTAAATAAAAGTCTAATCCCAACTGAGCTGCTGCCTAAACACATTATTACACATTACACTCTTGGTTCCATCTAAATGTTTTTTTATCTTGTGTTTCAAGGCGTGTGAAATAAAACAGAACAAATTTGTCAAGGAAATATTTATTTTCTAAAATACAATTAACATACTTTAAACTTATGACTGTTTTTTTGACAACTTTATCATTTCAAAGTCACAAAAACATAGAAAAACAACATTATTTACATGGTCTTGATATTTACAGGTGGTCTGAGAGCTGGACGAGGCCACGGCTGCGGTGCGCTCCCACCAAATCCCACTCTGCAATGAGCTGCAGTAAACCAGTCCCGATTTGGAGATAGTCTTTGAGCAAAAGAGAAAGTTGCTGACTTTTCTTCCTGTGTTTTGTCCATTGTTATTTTATTATTCTGTCCAGGCTAGTAGTCCTGATGTGGGCTGTGCGTCAAACTGTGCCGTCGCAAGTCACAGTTGCGCCGAAACACCTTTCCGCAGCGGCCACAGCTGTAGGGCTTGATGTCTGTATGGGTGAGAAGGTGAGTTTTCAGGTTACTTCTTTGATTAAAGGTTCTTCCGCATGTGGGGCATTTGTGGGGAGACTCCTGTTTAGATTTAAAGCAAGCAAAGGATTATTCCCTTTAATTGTATAGAACTTTTGCAATTTGATTTTTCAGTCAGTTCAATAAAAAACCCACTGTTGTGGCAGTTACTAATCAAATTTCCACCAAAAAAAATGTAAATAAAATAAATAAAATGATGATTGTTTTTAATGTCTCTTAGTGCACTTTGATTAATTTGGTCAGTTTCCAAACGCAGTCGTATTGTGAGATTTATTGAAAGAGACTTATTGTGAGACTTAAAATCCCCATGCATGCATTCATTCTGCAGGCTGTGCGTAACTGGGTGAATTATGATCAAAACGTAAGACACAGTTAAGTAAGCATAAAAATCAAGTTCATTGTTAATATTTTCACAGTGTCGTCAGCTTACCTGCATATGTAAGGTTTTATGGACGGCTAGAGTTCGAGACTGACAGAATCCCTTCCCACATTCTTGACATTTGAATGGCTTTTCCTTGGAGTGGATGTATCTGTAAAACAGAAATAACACTTAATCAAATGTCTGCTCATGCGAGGATTTGCATGTAGCTGTAACAAACCCCAGAGCCGACGGCTGAAAAAAGCTGTACTTGTACTGAGCTGCGTCCTGGTGCCTAAAAGTACTTTAGCGCCCTCATGGAGAAAAGTCTGGGAACAGGCCTGTCTGGATGTTGGGAGTCAAATTAACACTTGTTTTCGCACTGACCACTTCTTTAGTAACAGAACATGATCTATTTAACGGCTGCAGGCTGTACCATGTGCTAGAGGTTTTCTACTTCTTCTGCCCCACAGGTTCGTGCGTAATGGACACAGTCTTACCTGTGGTCTCTGAGATGGTCCTGTCTTCTGAAGGCCTTGTGGCATATGTCACAGGTATAGGGCCGCTCGTCCGTGTGGGTCCTCTCGTGGATGAGGAGGTTGTATGACTTGGTGAAATGCCTACCGCAGAACTTGCAAATAAATTCCTTTTTAGTCTTGGACGGGAGCCTGCCCCGGGTGGGTTTTCTGTCCGGGGACAGCTTGCTCAGCTCGGAGATGGTGCCCCCCAGTCCGGTTGCCAGCTTGGCCAGATCCGCAGCTTTCGGCGGGTCCTCCTGAGTGGCGGAAAGGGCCAGGTTGGCGAAGTCAAACCTCGGCCTGTCCTTGTGCAGCGACGGCACACCGTGCGTAACGGCGGCTTGTTTTGGGTGAAAGAGCTGGGCTGCGGTGAAGGGTAACGCCGGGAAGGGAAGCCTGGGGTCCACCAGACCTTGGGCGGCTGCCATCTCTGTGATGGTCGACCGAAGTCCCTGGATGTGCGGGTAGCCTAGAGTCCAGTGGTTCATGTGCATGGTCTGCACCGCGCTCAGGCCGTACAGTCCCTGCAGCTGCTCAGCGGGGAACGTGTTGACGGCCTGCAGGAAAGAGTAGTTGGTGAGCTGGAGGGCCGGGTGCAGGGGGATCGGAGCGTGGAGGGCTTTGCTCCCCATCTCAGCTCTGCAGAACACACTGATTATCCTGAAGGGAGGAAAAAATAAAAGACAGGGTTTTAGAGAAATGTCACCTTAAGGTCACAGTTTCAGTGGTGACAAATGTCTGTCACACCTGTTTGCACACACACAAGGATTTTACCTGCAATGCATTAAATATTCCAGAGGGTTTTTTTCCCCCTGATAGCTCAACATTCTAATTATATTTATAATAAATTATGGGTGTGCATAGATGTCATCGTTGCTGAATAAAAAAAACCCTCAATCAACCTGCACAAAGCGACTTAAAATAAAAGGACATTATTTGACCAACATGTAAAGGTACTGTAATATTTTCCCTAAATTACTTTTATTGATGATTAAATGAGGGATAATTGCAGTTCCAATAACAGCTGATATTTTTGCGTAATTTATTTTAAAGCAGAGTTTGTCTTTTTAAAATGGAGATGATCCAAAGTATTTGACAAAACAGATCATTCATGGAAACTAATTAAATTAAACGGGTGTAAAACTCCTCACGTGGAAATGACTAGTATTTAGAATTACAAATTCAGATCATTGGAATAAAGTGATACATCTTAGAGGAGACGTGAGTGTTTTTCGGGTTGGAGCGAAACATTTGCTCTGTTTTCAGATTTGAAAAAGCCCTGAAAACTGGCAAACACTGATCGAATGTATTATTAAGTGCATGAGTCAGAGTAAAACACACAAACCCAGACTATTAACCACAAGAAAGCTGCTTTTATCTGAGCTGGAAATGGAAGTGCATTTTATTTTTATTTTTTTAGGCTGCAGATAGAAGCCGGTTAATTTTACAGGCACTCATATATTTTTTTTTTCTAAGCTCACAGGTTGTTTTCTTTCATGTCTGATGTTTTGTGTAAGGTGACTTTTCCTTTGGCAGGAGAACACGGGAGGAAATCTCCTTTAGGGGATTTAACCTACTTTTCCACCCAACAATGTATGCGTAAAAATAATTACAAGGACCTCCACAATGTTGCGTAAATAAAGGGAGCTGACGGAGCGAGAAATGTGCGCGTTTGGCACCGATGGATGAGGATGACAGCTTATGTTTTCCCACGGAAAAGTCCACGGTGTAAACCCCGGGACTCGATTTAGGGAAAGCGAGACATGGCGTGGGGCCAAAGGGTGCTGAACCACATTCAACTGACCTTCAGGAAAACAACAAAAACTTCAGCTTTCTATGTTTTTCCATCATATAATATTGACTTTAAAGCAGCTCCGGCCTCATCGGTCTAAATTAATTTCTTATTCTCTATATTTTAAACCTGTGAAAGCTGACACGTCTTGGAGATTAAGCCATTATTCACACTTGGAGAGGGGTTGAAGAGTGACAGTCCTGCTTCCACGGTAGCCGGAGGGGCTGCTCGGTTATTTCAGTCAGGTCGTTACTTTACTGGAAAGTGGGGGGGGGAGAAAAAAAAAATCTTTCCTTTCTGCGTTCAGCACCGGGGATAAGGTTGATTTTGCGCAGGTGCAACATAAATCACCACGCAGGCACTTGTTGTTCTTTTGCTCATTTCTCTCTGTGTGTGTGTGTGTGTCGTGTACAACTTTCCTCAACCTGCTCCTCTCTTCTCTAAGAACCTTTGGACCTGACTTAAACCCTGACAGCAGACTAAGTGCCTCGTCATATTCCTTAAATCCCTGTCAGTTTCTGTTTTTTGGCTGAAGGTTTTACGTTTCTATAAGTCGTGACAAGTCTTGGCGCACGCAGCGGTCAGAGCTGTTGGTGCTGTTGGTGCTGCGGACACAGACCCGGGATGTAAAAACATGGGTGAACTATGACCTCCAGCTGGTGATCGTCAAGACCCCCCCACCACCACCACCACTACCCCTTTCCCTCCCTCATTCCCCTCACTTCTTCCAGAAACAAGACTTTCATTGAAGTCACCCTAACAGTTGGATGCGCGCACAGTAACAGTAAAGTTTCGAACCCTGACAGTAGTATGTGGAGGACTGGTAGTTGGGTTGGCTTTACTCCCTCTGTGCACAGACTGACAGATGCGCTGCCAAACACAATCTTACCCCAATAAAGAGCTGCCAAAGGTCCTGCGGTATGTCAGTAATCCACAGTAACTATAGAGGCGACGAGCTCCAATAAAGCGTCGCTAAAAGTTCTCCAAGTTCCAAGTCCATGAAACTTTCATGTAGTCATGCAGCCAAAGTCGGATGCCTCGGACCTTTTGCAAGAGATGGAACAAGTTGTGAAAAGTTGTAGAAAGAAGACGAAGAAGTTTGGAGGAGAGACAGCAGCAGCAGTAGTAGTAGCGTGGGAGTCCCGTCCGGAGCTGGGCTTGGAAGTGTGCGTAGACGCGCCGGCCGATCACTTTTTTAGGGCTTCGGGGATCCAGTGCGTTCAGCCCGCCCTTCGACACGCCTTCCCCCCTCCTCTGCCATTAACTCCAATGTTCCTCCTCTGTTTATTTGTGTTTGGATAGCAACTAGGGCTGCAGACCTGGTAGAGAAGCGTGTTCGGCCCAATCTGCCTCCTGACACCTCTGCTGTACCATCCAGCCAAGGCTGATACCTTCTTTTGGAAACATGTTTGGAAGCGCAAGAGGAAACCCTGAGCCCTTTCCCCCCCAAAAAAAACTCCATGCTTTCGAGAAAAAAAAACAACAAAAAAAAAAAACAAAAAAAAAGCGTGCTTTTGGATACTTGAGCAGCTTACAAGATTTTTTTTTTTTCCTGAAACCATAGATCCCATTTAGGAAAATGGAGGGCACATGCAACAGCCACCACATTAAATGGTTTTATTTCATTGTGGTAAGAGTAAAACAATTTTGAGGTTTTTTTTTTTGACAGAAAACGCCTTGAGATCAACAGTAATAATGAATAAATACAAACTAAACGGTTAATGCCACTGGTAGAGTTCAGACAAATGCAAGCTGCTGTTTTTCTTTTATTATCTTATTATCATTTTCCCTTAACTGTGAATAAACCAAACTAATGAAACAGTCACTTATAGTTGCCAAGACAGATTTTTTTGTTTTTTGTTTTTACTGAAGTTACTACTGAATTCTTATTCTATATTATTTACACTGTGAATTCACCCACTCATATAATGATTTGACATTTGTATATGTGTGGATATAAATCTTTTTTTCATGTTTCATTCTGACTTGATTATCATTTCTCCATCTCTGACACTGGGTCTATGAAAAGCGACAGACTCTATGATATTCATTTGTCTACTCTTTAATTACACTGCGGCTTGTGTAGCCGAAGATACCGCTCAATCAGGACAAGATAACTAGTTAAATGTTTAATGTGCAGCTTTTTTCCTTTTTGGGCCAAAAGCGCAAAGAAGTGACTTTACGCACGTAAACAACTGCAACGAAAATGCGTAATTTGTCATATTTTTCCATATAAACACATAACTTGTATAAACTGAAAGACATTTTTTTGGCATTTAAATCAAAGTAAAAAAAAAAATAGATAGATGATATTAGATATTCTCCTATTGCGCTTCGGATTTTTCTGTTATTTTTTCCAGTTTATTTTAAAGGATCATTATAAAAAACGCACCAACATTAAGGTAAAGTTAGTAAGTTTTGAGTTAAATGTGTAAATGCACACACACAGACACACACTCATGCTTCCAGCGCTGAGGACTCCCAGGGTTTGAGTGTTGCAGCTGCAGCTCTGGTGCAGAATGCAGGTCTGCAGCGCCTCCTATTGGACATGTGTGCAAACGACAAACTGTGTCTTTCAGAAAACTGCATGAAGACACAACTGACAATGTGACACGAAATGCACTGAAAACCATTACCTGTCAAAACGTTAGAAAATATTCTGTTATTAAAAAAATCCAGCGGTAATAAAACGGTGAATTAATTTTCCTTGTAAAATATTCGATGTTTACGATACGCATGCGTCAAGTAATTTAATGCACTTGACGGGGGAAAAAAACAATCAACATATTTTTATTCCGTCAGTGCATTATTAAAAACTTTTTTTGCATTTGTAGTTTTTAGACTAAATAATAAAAAGGGGAGCGGAGGGGCCCCGTGCAGTTCTGAGCTCATTATGTCAGAGATAAGAAGAAGAAAAACTTTTGTCTAATTCGTTTAGTTCAACTAAAAACTCCTGGAGCCTAATTTTCGTTTTCTTTGAGCTGCAGAACATTTTGTGCAACAACATGCTTGTGGTTTTCTTTGGGTTTCATATCACACAGGCCTCTACTTTCACTGTCAAAACACTGAACAATTGGAGGAGATTAGATGACATGTAAACCCCAACATTTTTACATTACACATGATGGCATTTTCCCAGCACATCCTCACCACTTTAGAAATTTGTAATTATGGAAGTTGCGGTTATTTTTTTTTGTATTTTTTTTTATTGTTGCTTAGACAGAATTAATGAAGACAGCGAGGACATTTTCTGATTGGTATCTGTAGAAATATGATAACATTTCATTTAGCAGTGTAATCCATAGACAAGATATGCATCTAATCTTTAAAAAAATAAAAATAAAAGTTTTGGGGTTTTTTGGGAGGAAATTAGCAACTTCCTTAACTGATTTTGTTTCATTTTATTAATTAATTCATTTATTTTTAAATCCACAAGGAAATACGTTCATGCTCTGATTTTTTAAAATTGATGTGTCCAATTTCCTCACCTGATATCACTGGTCTACAAGTCAAATCCTTCCAGAATAAAAGTAATTAACCCCTTAATGCCTTCTGTCGCAAATATGCAACATACCCACAAATCTATCAATTGTATGTGCTGTAGTCAAATTAACTACCTCCCTTTAATTTAGCATTTACTTTTTTTACAACTACTTGTGTTAAGATGTTAAACTTTACCAAATTTGAGTCACTAATAAAGAAAAATAAAGTCAAATGAACTTGTTGTAGTTTTGAAGACACAGTCTGGGGCCAAAAGGTGAAATTCTGAGAATTATGGAGAGAATGGGTTTAATTTAAAAGGTTAGTTTGTCTCAGATCTACTTCCAAACACTGTCTGCACATTAAAATACATTCACTTTACAGGTTTTTCTAGTGGAATATTTACTAATTCATTGTAAACATGGACATAAGCAGCGTATATGTGGAAGAACACACCATCATATAGTAGATTAAAAACAGGAACTGACCAACACTGTGGTCATTTATTTTCTGATTTATCTGAGATTTAACACATTAAATGTCTGAAGGAGACTAAAAAATGTAGAACAGTATATTTTATAGTTAACCCTTTAACCCCTGATGTGTCAGTGCTGACTCGTCCTGAATGGATGGTTTAGTTAAAATATTCAGAAAAATTCAGCTGTTATTTTTTTTAACTGTTTAATTCATTTTTATTTTTCTTATATTTTTTTTTTGCAATTTTAAGTTATTTGTTATTTTGTAAATATTTATTCTTTTTTTGTTAATTTTGTTGCTTATTTTATTTAGTTTCTACATTTTATTTTTTATTTTATTATTTTTTCTTCATTTTTTTCTTCTTTTATTCCATTCGTGTCTTACTTTGTTCATGTTACTTATTATTTTGTTGTTTTATTCTTCATTTTTGTTGGTTTTTATCGATCACTTTGGCTGTTTTTGTTCATTTTCTTGCTTATTTTAGTCTTTTTCTGACTGAGGAACTGCCAGAGTCTCAGGAGGTAAAGGGCTAAATATTCAGA
>JAPTYR010000009.1:37337414-37355487 GCA_029814505.1 Siphamia roseigaster
TAATAATAGTAATAATAAATGAATACCCAGTCTATATACATTCCTGTTACATACAGGAGACATTAATGGTTTTTCTTCCAATTAGTGTTTTTATGATAGTGACAAGGCACAATGGAAATCACGATCAAAATTTGATTAATTGTCCAGCCTTAGTTATACTAGACTTGCATTTTAGTTTAGTTTTATAATTTCTATTTTAGTAGTTTTTGTAGTAAGAGATAATCGTCAGGATACGACTCCAAAGCAATTATTACTAAGTATAGTGCACTTAAATCTCTAATGTCATCTTTGCATTAACAGCTTCCACAAGATGAATATAAACAATAAATGCATAACAAAAACAAACATATCACAAGAGAATTTAAGTTTGAGTTTTACAGACACACAATGCCCTTCCAGTCGTTCTTTTTAAGCTTATCTTTCATTTCTCGTCACGAAAATGTTTTCACACTTAGTTTTCCCTACTTCCTTTACAACAGTAACCTCATTCATCACAACACTTTCACAACAAAGCTAATCACATAATTACATACAACTTTCTCACCTCCTTTTTTCTTCTTCTGTGTTGCCAGTGGGGGGGTTGCATTAGCCTTGGGCGGCTCTGGGGGGGTGCTCACAGGTGTGTCCACGCCTCCAGGACTCGCTGAGCCATCGCTGGAACTCTTGTCCTTCTTGCGTTGCTCACGCTTCTCCTTGTTGCTGACCTTGGTCTCCCACGTGCCTGAAAATTAAGAGCGAGAGCAGGGTGTGGAATTAGTTGCAAAACATTACAAAGGGTTTATTATAGGATTAGTGGGGAAATATGGAGTGGATTAGGCAAGATGGAGAAATACAAGAAATGTAGACCGTTAAGTAAAAAGGGTCAAGCTTTCAATTATAAGTCAAATTCTAACAAAGGTCACATTGAAAATCATGAGAGAATCAATATTGACAAGTCATTCGTTACATTGAACACAGTGTAATAATGTGTTTTAGAGAAAAGATTGAGTATAATGACATTCACCTTCTTCTGGTTCCTTGCCATCTGTGGATACTGGCTTTGTCTCCTTTACTGCCTGTTTGGCCTTCTTCTTAGATTTCTTTGACTGTAAGAAGACAAAACAGTGGGCACCAAGAAGTAAGAAAACTTCCAGGGAAAAAAAAGGCCTGAAGTAATGAAAGAGAAACTTCACATTGAAACCCTAAAAGTGGATTTGCTTCTTCCAAGTATTCTGAATCATCAAATCAGCATGTCCAAACCACACTTCTAAGTCTAACTACACACTGTTGACTCCAAGGCTTATCTTTTACATACCATTACTGTAAACATTTCTTGGTGTACAATTGTTTTAATAAAGTAAATGTAGGGCCATGTGGAATATTAATTTGTGGCATCTTAAAAGAAGTTTTCAATGAAGGCCTGCTTCTTAGGTTGCCTTAACTTAGGAGTCATCCTTTGGGACAGTGCTGCTTCTGCAGGTTTAGAATTGTAACCTTACACTGCCAGCTGCACAAGTTACATCACTGCAGTATGACAGGGAAGAAGCATGGGGGTTTTCATTCATTGAGGAGGATTTCTTAAATGACTGATGCAGCTGCCAAGCACAACCCACACAGAAACACAGCTATGACAGTGGATAAATAAAGATGTCCAAGCTTGCCAGCTCTATGGTACAGTAAATTACCTCTGCAACCTTCTCGGTCTTGACTTCTGGTGGGGGAGGCTGGTGATGTGGCACTATCTCTTCAGACACTATGGCTTCTTCCTGAGGCTCAACCACAGCTCTCCCATTTGGCTGGGCTTTCTAAAAAATGAGTGAATTAAGATTAGATGTAGAGTCATAAATATTTCTTTCAGTTTTTCTGTGAAACAGTGTTAAATATTAACCCCGGTGTAGTAACAAGCTACAGCTGTCAATGGGGCATTAGCATGGCGGCTAAGTGAAGTGTTCTGAAGCTACAGACCCGGTACAGGCGGATTTCATTTACCTTTTCCGCCTTCTTCTTCTTTTTCTTCGGCTCTTCTGATTTGACTGGTTTGCCAACACCTCTCTTCATCTCCAAACCGTCGTCCGAGGCGTGTATAGCGGGGCGTTTCTTGAACAGAGCCCGGCAGGCTGAGGCCCACAGAGCGACCATCAGCACCAGCCCGGAACATGCCGCTAAGAGGATCACCCATGGCGGAATAAGCTCAGGCTTCAGCCGCAAATCCACGCCGAGCTCGGAGCGCAGCCAGTCCAACCCAGTGGATAGCAGTTCGCTCAGGCGGTTGGAAATTAGCTTGAGCTGCTGAGAGGCCGCGTCCTGCCACTGCTCCATTTCTATTGTTTTTTTTAACAGACCGATTAGTCACGCTTTGCTTGTTGCTATTAGCCGCGCTAGCCTGCAGTGCTAGCTAAAAATAACGGGACGAGCTCGACATTATGGATAACAATAAAAGCGTCCCTTCCTCCGCCAGCAGCAGCATCGGCCTAGCCAGACAGTCAGCTAGTAACCTTACCCACCTACCTAAACTCAATCAACTTCCCTGAAACTAAAACAAGCGAGCTACCTAGCAGAGCAGCTAGCTGATACCATCGTCAGATAACTGTTAGCTGACCAGTGTGACCGCCGTGCAGCAGGTTCACCTCATATGGCTCCGTTTTGACTGGTCGAAACGCGCCGCCTTCCCTGACACTGGGGGAAAGGAGTTTCCGCGTTCGACATCACATGCACACACACAAGAAATCACGCGGTGTGAATTTTGTGCGAAATTGTAAATGAAATATAACCGATGCACCGTCGTGATTTATTACCCACTCGCGTAGTTTGGTTTCGTTGTTGTAATAATTTCATAAAACATGATTAATGGAAAAGACGTTTCTACTGCATTTGAATGCACCACTAAAGGGCGGGACCGATTACACTCAAACCAACTTTAAAAATAAAAGCTTTTTGAATCAACATTTAGCACAACTAGTTCCAGGAATAATGTGCAATGAAACGGTTGTTAAAGTAAAATAAACTCCAATATGGTGGCGTGCTCCGAAAAGACACTTCTTAAATTCGTGAACTTAGAAAAACGGGACTAATATTATGTGACTTTTTTGCAGTAGTGTAAACCTACTTTTGATTAGTTTTACCAGAATTATTCAGCACTACGCAAACAAAAAACTTAAAAAATTAAGACCAGACAAGTTATTTGCATCCAAGTTTATTTTGAAATTCCCTACTCCCCCTGTACAAGAAAAAAGGACTTTCCACAAAGGCAGCAGTGAACTGTCAGTCAGTGATAGTACTTTTCTAGGGAAGGAAAGAAAAAAAAAAAAGATAATCACAGTGTGTCTTCATCTTTTCTTCTTTTAAATATTTCTACTGCTGTCATCTTTGGCTGGGTTTCGGCAGACAGCTTTCTGTCAAACCAAATTCCTGGGAAGCAAAGGTTGAAGCCAATAGAGCAGAGCTGGGGGCTTTACATTTTACAGTGCCAATACAGGAATGTTCTGGACCGTATACCTCTTCATGAACACAAAAACTCCAATAAAAATAGAAATAAAAACAAGCCGTTTGTGTTCACAACACAAACAAATATTACCGCCTGGGGAGATAGCGACAGTATATCGAATTTCATAAAATTGTATAGACAAAAAATAAATCTACAAAATGGAGCTAGGTAAATATTACACAACAGTAAACATGGGTTGTCTTTTTTCCTTTTTTTTTTTTCCTTTTTAATTGTTTTCAGTCGAACCTCTACACAAAACCAAAATTCTTGGTCTTAATGGCTAGCAGGAGTTTCTGTTTGAGTATTTGTTTTGAAGAATAGAGTGGCACGTAAAGACGTGAGATGCACGTGTTGGCCGTGGGGAGGTGCTGGTCATCTGGAGGCCGGATGGTGATGGAGGGCATCGGCTGAAAACCCTCCTCACTGGCTGGGAGAGATGGACTGGAGGTCCAGAAGTACACCTGAGGATGTGAAAGAGGAGCTCAGTTACCATTTAAAATCATGCCTGCGGCAGTTTAGTTTTTTTCTAGCACTTGAGACTGGGGGGAAAAATGGCGTCTGCGACCCAGAACAAAGCTTTATGAAACATTAATTACCGTTTTTCCTTTAAACTCATAAAAAAGGACACGTGCAGTTTGAGTTTTGTTCAGCTGTAGCATAAATGTTCACTGTGGGTGGATCAGAGAGCAAATACATGAAATCCAGCTGGAGAAAGAAATCAGAGAACTGAAACCTGACTGATGTGCTCTTGGTTTGATCTTTTAAATTGCCTACTAATACAACAGATCAGCTACTGGTGTCTTGTGTAAGAAAGTTGTGCAACAGGAAGTGTGTCAGAGTGGAATGCATGGACTTCATTCTGATAGTGACGGCAATAAGAACCAGATTCATGGTGGATTTTTTTTTTTTTAAGCTTGGCTAAGACACGTACCAGATCCTGCCTCTCCGTCATGCTCATCTTTTCAACTATGGACCAAAACCAGCGTTTAAACTGGAGCAGTTTATCTGCATTCTCCCCTGTTGGATAAACACAAGGTTTAGTGTGTAACAAATACATATACAGCTGGAAATGCCGACAGGAACAGGTGGAAATACTTTTCAGAAAGCATTTCTACAGAACATCATACCAGACTCATCGTTGAAGGAGGTGAAACTAATGAGCATTTGGACGTTGACTTCTCCACAGCCATTGACCAGTAGTCTGAAGTCCTCCGCAGTCAGGTCTTCCAGAGCATTCTTAGGTAGAACATCCAGCAAACCCTTCCTCATCGCCTTTAAAACACAAACCAGAAACAGATTAGTGTGGATGTATATTCTGATCTAAATGAGGAAAAAGCACTGACATGTTTTCATGTTTGGGACTCACATGGAGAGGCTGCTCAGCCACTACTAGCATTCTGTGCTCGGCGTATTTCCTCACATACTCATACACGTTGAGGGGGGTTACTGGCATGTTGACCCCCCCGGACAGAAGCTCCACCTGGAACAGGAACGACAAGGTTTCAGTCTGAAGCATGAACTGATTATGCTACGTTTTGAACTCAAATTTGACTGCAATAACTGCAGAAGTATTAGAAGACGCAAACCCACAAATTGATAAACAATCCTGACTTCTGGGGGGTGTTCCTAATGGTTGTCCTCCACCCAGGTTCATGTTCAATAAAAGCACATTGTGGATTTTTCCCCCTATAACACTGTTGTATACAGTGATGTTGGAGCAACTGCCAGATGAGGAATTTATTTCCATCTGACTCTGGTAAAATGTTTTCAGCACAGGAAGGAGATACTGTTGTGAAACTAGCTGTTAGTATATCCCCAACACCCCCAGTCCTTAACCAGACAGCTATGATGTCATGACGTGAGGTATATCACCAGGTCATGACCTTTCATTTGCACTTAATTTGAGGTCAGACAAATAGTTCCAGAGATATAAGCAAAAGAGTGTTTATTGATTCTAAACTTTCAAGCAGCCCCTTGTGGCCAATTTAGAAATGGTAAATCTTCAAAATCGAATCAGTTCTTCCTCTCCATCATATCCATTCATATGCAAAAGATCAAATGTGTAAACCAAATACTTTTTCATGTTAACACCTACACAGTATCCAGACCAAAAACATAAAATCCCAGAAACGCCATTCGTGGATTTAATTATGATATAAAACCACAGACTAAGAGTTCTAAAAGTTCCATTTCAGAAAATGCAACAAAATAGGTGTAGAGTCTGAACAGTCTAAACCTTGCATTATGACAATGATGATGTAGGCTGTTACCTGTCCAGCTCCTTCCTCTTTGCAGAGGTCGATGGCGAAGGCCAGGTCCATAGCAGCAAATACTGCATCTGCTTCCCCAGCCTGCGAATGGCGAATGAGCTGCCGCAGGCTCTCGTACATGACCGGGTCAAAGAAGGCAAAGTCATGCCAGTTCACCTGAAAGTAACGACAACAGCAAGCGCATTCAGGGTTTTGTAAGATACAGAGTTATGCAAGGAGGATTAGTACAGAAAAACAAGTGTCCTTTTCTTACCTTCCTCCCAAGCAGCACTTTAATGACATGTCTGTTCAACGTGATTGGACAGAGTTCATTCTGCAGCAGACACAGACCCAGTATCCTGGAAAGAACATGATGCACTTTTGAATCCTTCTTTTCTATAATGTGCTTTTGTTTACTGAGAGATATATATATATATATATATATATACACACACACACACACACACACATATACAGGGACAATTCGTTACCTGCCAATGTTACGGAAGCAGTTGAGTCTGGCCTCTGTGTTCTTGCCAGGCCGAGGAGAGTAGAAGCCTCGTTTTCCTGGCTGGTAGAAGAGAGGAGCGTTGTCATCTCCATCATCTGGGTCGTCCAGCTCCATGTCAACCACACTACGGGTTGAACCATGGCGCTTACGGTTCTCCTGCTGCTGTACGTTGCATGAGGAATGAAAAAATGTGTTTTTTTTTTGTTTTTTTTTTAAATCAAGAAAGACCGGTTGTTTACAAGCAGAGTTCATGATGAACAGGCATTCCGGGAATCCAGATGATTCAGGATTATGAGTTAGTAATGTTTTGCTTACTTGTGCTTTCTCTGGAGCCTCTAGGAGACCCAGGTCCAGTATACTGTCAGCACCATTTTCCCTGTGGAGAGAGAGGTTCGTTTGTAAAGATTGGTTTATTTGTTCATATGTCATAATAAATGGGGTTCAGTGCCAAAAATCATTCTGATGTAGTTTAGAGTCAATCAGTGAAACTTGAGCACAACATAAAAAAGGGTCAATAATGTGTCCATGTTCATATATGTTGAATCCAGTATTTTTTTTTTTTTTTACCTTCCATGTGCTATGAGAAGCTCCATGGCCTCTTCTACTCGGGCTCTGAGGGAGTCTTCACTAGCAAGCAGCAGCAGTAGCTGGGCAGGTGACAGCTCCAACAACATGCCTGTGATTTTACTGGCAAACGCCTGCAGAGGCCAAGGAACAGTTTGTCTCAGAATGGTCAAGAAAACAGTCCTTAAGAACACCCAAAAGGTCCGTCAATCATTCCAGTCAGATATTCACTGTATAAATGAACAGTGGTCTGAGTAGTTGCAGTGGGAAGCAGGCTTTTAGCTCGGGGGGCATCCGGGCGTCTTTTGGATGCCCTGTGCTGAAAATAATAAGAAATTGGGCACCCTACTTTTTGGTAGAGTGCCCTAAAGACGCCCTATTTTTCCGCCCACATTTTTTCTGGAAACCTTGCTGAATGTGTTCAAAATTTGCCGAATCCGAGCTTTCCAACAATTTTAAAGCCGGCATTTTGGATTCAGGAAAAAGTCTCATTCACATTTTGTTGACATCTCGCAAATCACGCGACTTGAATTTCACTGGTTGATTTTCCGTAACGTGAGGTGGCCGGGCGCCGTTATTGGTTGATTCATGTGTGAAGGGCAATTTGCTGCATTTAAGCAGGCTGTGGCGGCCCACTTCAACGGTGAAGATGGGCTATGAATACAAAAACGATGTAACCAAGAAAAAAAGCTTGGCTGTATTCCTCAAAATTTGCACCGCAAAATGCAGGAAATAGACTGTGAAAGCATTTCAAATTTAAACATTTTTTAGAGGGGAATGCCCCCAAACCCCCTTAAAAAGCTAGCACCTCCGGTGTTCATCGCAGCACATAGCATACAGTACAGAAAAGTAGACGCACGACCAAAAAATCCCAGCTAAAAGCCTGGTGGGAAGGTAACATCAATGTGTTTAATATTAATACTCAGAATCTGTTGGCCTGTTTTTGATTCAATATTTAGTTTGAATGCTTTAAGTTTCAGAGATCCTATTACCGGCTGCATTGCATGAACGCGTGGGTAGAGTCTTTCCCCCAGGGCTTGTCTGTGTGCAGGGAGGGGGTCGGGCTCATCACTGGGGTTTCCCTCTGACGAAGGCCTGAAAGGCCTGGTGTCTATGGACAGCTGTCTCCTCGAGTCTCTGTAACAGACAAGCACAAGTTAAGAATCCAATCAAAGCAAGTCTCAGATGACACTGACGGTATTTGTAAGGGGGAGATGACATTATGCCAAGTGTACCTGTCTCGGTCTCTCCGAGATCCTGCTCGAAGGCCTCCACTTCTTCTCTCTCTTTCTCTATCTCTGTTCCTCAGTCGCTGCATTAGATCTACACATGAAACACAACAGGTTGACTTTGAATGTCACTTCTTTCCTGTAAAATATGTTTTCTGCATGTGATATCTGCTCTTATCACAAAATACCAGTAAACATTAACAATGAGGTTCTATGTATCGTCATACTTGAATTGTAATCGTGATGACACGTACTGCTGGCCTGCATGCCCTTGCTGACACTTTGTACACAGTCCAGATTGGGCAGCTTATCGTTTGACAGGAGGGCCAGGGCGATGGCCGTGTAGAAGCTGCGGGCCACGCCGCTACCCTCGCCCGGCTCATCTTTGAAGGTGACTTTCACTCGGTGGACGGCCATGGGTGTGGTCGTGCAGCGTCTGCCAAAGTGCGTATTTAACTGACGCATGGTCTGTTGTATTAGCTGGTCCCGGTCTCGATCCACCTCCAGGGCCAGGTCACGGGACTGCAGGTTTCTTAGCTTCTCCATCTCCCGGCGGAATTTGGACTCTTTCACTTCAAAGCCACCAAGCTCAGTGAGAATCTAAAAAAAAAAAATTTAAAAAAGAGCAATTCAGTGAAAACCTGCAACATTAACATTCTCACATTAAAGAAATTCAGATCTGAATAAGATCTGTTTAAATATCAGATTAAAGACAGTAAATACAAAAAGTGGCCACCTTGCAAAATCACTTAAACCAATTTTACTCCAATCAACACAAAATGGTACAAAATCAAATATACTTGAGGAAAGTGGACCATTTCACAAGCCAAAGATTATCCTCAGGAATTAGACTATGGAATAAACACAAGTAGATACTCTAGCAAGACAAAGACACCAGGGGAACGCACCAGCTGTTGCAATTCTTCTCAGCGTGTATTTGTGTAACATTTGCTGAGCATTTGGTAACACAGAGATGAAAAACATACCGATCCAGGCTCAGCTCCCACATCCTCCATAAAGACACGACCAAACAGCTCCAGGGAGAGACGCCAGCGGCCCAGCAGCATGTCATGTGAAATCATCATCCCCATGAAGCTACAGTGAGGTCTGGGGAAACACAAGCACCACATTCCAGATAAAACATAAACGTATTAAGGTCTAGGGTTATCCTGCACAATCAAGTCTTTGTGTTAATACTGAAAAGGGTTGCATGGATTTGGCATTTACCGAAATGATGGGAGGGGGGGTCCATCGCTCTCAGTGAGGCCGATCTCAGCAAGCAGGGTGCTCTTCAGCTGAGCGGCGAGGTCGTGGGGTGAAGGGCCGGGTTTTGAAGCCTCCAGCTCCTGCTCTGCCAGAGACTGATTCTCAGGGCTCCGCTGGCCGGTTTCCATACTCATCACATTCTTCAGGTTGGCTGAGTATGACATCTTAGTGGGCAGGATCTATTGGAGCCCAGTTCAGAGTTCTTTAGTTACGTGAACAGATGCAAGTTGGTGATGATGACTGTGGTGATTAAAGAATGGAAATATGGAAATGGGACACAGAACACAGGCTGTGATCCAACATCCACACATGACTGAGCAGAAAAGACTTTCCGGTAGTGGCATTATTTATTCCTATTCACAATCCCCAATGCTCTCCAAAACACTGAAAATGGTGAATAGGACATAATGAACCTGGATTTTGTTTTTTTAGATAATTTTTCAAGTGCAGTTCCTTCAGCGTTTATATGGCGGCAGTCATTTGTGGATATTGAAACACAGCTGCCAGCGTGTTTGTCCAGTGAAGAGGGGTGGTATACCTGAGAGGGGGAGGGGAGAGAGGAGCCCATGTTTACCTCCAGGCAGTTCCTGTCCACGCTCGCCTCGGCCAGGCCTTTGGTTGCCATGTACGAGGAGGAGTACAAGCCCTGAGAGGGACGGCCGAACAGATCCTCCTTTCTGGCATTAGGCTGCGAGGCCAGACAAAACAGAAAAACATTTAAATTTTTACTGTGTAATATATTTTATATATATATTATATATATTTTTCCACTTTAAGTCACACAACTGTACAAACCAACCCTAACTATAGTTATCATTATGACAGAAAAGAGTGAATATTTCATTTAATTTCATCATCTAATACACGATTGTTGCACCAACTGCCACAGTGTATTGTATTTTATTCTTTCTTCCACTCTTCTTTTAACTATACTGTAAGACATGTACTTAAGTCTGTTGTGAAGTTGAGTATTTGTCTATTGTATGTAGTTATGCGTACTTTATGCGTAGTTTTATCTATATGATATTGAATACCTCTTATTCTAGCTATTTAATAAGATATGTTTGTCAATGTTTATGCCATTTGTTATGTAATTCTAAACGGTATTATTTAATATCATTTGATAGCTGTCAAGTTACCATAATTTTCCATTTAATTTTAGTTTTTTTCCCCCCAATGTTTGGTTAATGTAAAATAGGGGGAAATACGAACAAGCCACTGCAGCTTTGCTTTCTCCCGTGCACGTCTATGTTATTGTTACCATCTATGCCCTGCGTATGTATTTTTTATATGTGCAGAACCAATTTAAAAAAAATAAATAAAAAATCAAATCAGTAATGGTACGACTTGGAAAAGAATACAGAAAAATTCCATTGTTACCTTGAGGACCATTACAAATTTTAGTTTTGATACATTTTGCATCTGCTGTTCTTGTTTAGGCCAATTCATTTGGCTTTCATTTCAACTGATTTAATTATTTTTAATCATTTTAACTGTTTGGCCAATCCATCTTTCCTCCCCCAAATTACTTTTTTATCCAATCTCTGTTTTTAATATATATGGACTTCCCTTCTCATTATATTACCTTTATTGTTACTTGTCTACAATGTACACGCGGCCTCTACCTCAACATATGTTTTGAGATTTAATAAAGGTTGCATTAATTAAAAGACACAAAAAAAGTGGTGCCTGGAAGCGGTAAAGAATCAACCAAGAAGCCAAAGCTCTGACCTGCAGGAGGTGGGGCTGATCTGCAAGTGGAATGGCCTCAGCAAGAGGAACGTCAAACGGGTTGGGTGGGATGCAGCCCAGGAAGGTCATTGAGTCGGAGCGACGGAAGAAGGGATGGTTCTGACCAGTTTCAGCTGGAACTGGGTCCTCGTCTTTGTCCTGCAGAGTTGAACCTGCAAGGGGACAATCAGTATATTAATTAGCTCTTATGAATATTCACACGACTGAGTTTAATTTACTGGATCCCTCGTAAACCTTACTTTGATTTGTGTCCTCATCATTCTCATGCTCAGAATCCTCGTTGTCCAAACCCAATTCCAAAATCTCACGATTCCTGCAAAGGAAAGGTAAAATAAGTTTTTTAAAAAAGTCAGAAAGGCCCGGACAACTTTTATTTTAATGTTTGGTTAAGGTTCATACGGTCTTCCACATACAATTATTGTAGGTAGTACATTTAAGAGAGGGGCAGTCTACAAACAAACTGCCCCTCTCTTGATAAATGAACTGCCTACAATAAGTTTTTTTTTGCATTTAAAAAAAAAAAAACATAAAATAATGGGGAAACTGATGAAATTCAAGTACAAGGAAAAGAAAACAGTGATTTCCAGTGACCATCAGATTGATATGAAGGTACTTCAGGTTAAATGGTAAATGTATAGGAATGCATGAAAGAGAGCAGGGAAGTTATAGGGTGTAGCCTCAATAATTCTCAGTTTTGTTTTTTTAAAAGGAAAGGCACCATATTGCTTCATTTTTGTTCACCTCTTTCTATCCATCTGTGGGGTGTCCAGAGTAGTCTGCTGATTCATGGCCTTGATCCAATAGATAAGAGCTTGGAAAACATAAGCCACGTGTTTCAAGGAGCAAACATCCAGCACAGGAAGCACATCAGAATGCTCGTCATTATGGGAGCGCATTAATGACAAGGCATAGTTTAAGAAGTCGCCGCGTGCCGACATCATTCCTTGACGAGCTGTCAGTAGAGTGGCTGTTCTCCTGAAATGAAACGTACATAAAACAGTGAGAATATTTCTAACATAACCAAAAGAGGACAGTACAGACCTGGACACAGTCCTCCTTTCAGTGGTTGTCCTTCCTATAATGGTCTTTTCTTGTACCTGCGTCCTTCCAAGGTGCGCAGACTCGCCTCCTCCCGGGCAGTCATGCGTTCCCTGCGAGCAGAGTGCTGGGAAGCGTGGAGGGGGTGACTAGGGTGGCCGGGGTCTCCGGCAGAGGAGAGGGCTGATCCATATCGCAGCTGAGCCTCAGTGGAATCCATGATGGACACCATCCAGTTCCAGGTGGGAATGAGTTTTTCTTCGACGTAGTTCTGAATCAAAACAAGATAAAATATTACTTTCTTACTCAAACACTTGTCAACCATTTCCAAATGTGATGGATACCATACAGTTCAACTGCAGTTTAAATACATATCTTTGTTGACATAGGCGAGAGTTGGTATGATCTAATCACATTAATCAACATTTTTTAAATATTTTCTGTATTAGGGCCACAGTTGAATAGTGTACTTCTGTTAAGCTCCTACGCTGTACCTGCAGGTTGACTGCATCCTGGTAGGTCAGTTTTACGGCAGCAGGATACTGGGAGTAGACCAGATGGTTGTACTTGGGAATGAGACTCATGAGGTCTGAGATCTGTCTGATGACGATGCTGTAGGCCCGTGCCAGGCTGCTGGCAGATGTCAAGTAGCTGCTGGAGTTGCTGGCCTCCAGAGCAGCGGCTGCTGCCGCTGCACTGGAGCTAATTGCACTAGAACGACGCAGGTTGGTGGGGTCGATGTAGATCAGACCTGTGGAGCTCGCTGTGGAAAACATATGTAACTTAATATACGCCGATCTCCACATCTCTGTGGAGTCCAGCATCTAGAAAAAAAACCAAAACAGAAAATCAAATCCAGACAGAAGAGAAAAAGCCTGACTGACCTGCAGGAGTGGAGGTGCTGGGGGGTGTGCTCCCAGTGGCCCGTTGGCTTGGTGTGTTTCTGACAGCCCACTGCATGGATCGAGGTGCTTGGGCTGCGCTGTTGGCGTGGGAAGCGCTGGTCGTCCTTTCCAACGGCTCATCCACGAGGAATGTCTCCTGGTCGACATCGTCACTCTGGCTACTACTGCTGTCTGAGTCACTGGAGTCGTTGGACTGGGAGTCATCCTCTGAAAAGAAGGCGGGGACACTGCTGGCACCTTCAGGGGAGAGGAAGAGGAATGAAGAAAGAACATCAAGGAGGTGTGTTTAATTCATTTGTCAACTCATCATCACATTGTCCTGTTTTGTCTTTCACATCAGATTTATCCAGGCAGGAGTGCGGGTTAGTGAATCACACCACTACAAGGCCAAACAACACTAATGAGAGTGAAAACGGTGAGGCTGCAAGTCAAAACAACAGCTGCACTCTCTGTTGACCGACTGGTTCTAAACAATATACAACTCAAACAGTTCAGTGTGTAACATTTACTGAAATCTAGCAATGCCCAACTGAATAGTCCCACCTTCACCCTCTACATAGTGGCTGCAAAAAATACTAACATTAGCCAGTGTTGGGTTTGCTTAGTCATGGTGACATTAAAACTGCTCCAAAGGTGATATAATGCACTTTTACAGGGGATGCCATTCACAGGGGGAAGAGGACGTACTGTTGAAACATGAGACCTACTGCCGCTGCAATTACAACAATGTGCTAACACAATGGATATTATGATCATAAAGCAACGAAAACATTACCAATATCATGTTCCATTTCAGTAATTATAGCCTTCTAAATCTTACACACTGAACCCGTCATGTCCTATTTTGTTGATTTTACATTGTAGTACATTTTACATGAGAGAACCCAGCCATGTTTCAGTTGCACTTGATATTCCGGGTAATGGACATTCTGAGCCATCTAAAACATATTTTAGATAGCCAAGGAGAAAAACACAACACCATTTTGGGAAAAACTACACATTGATTAGTTTGTTATTTGGAAGAAAGAACATCAAGGGTTTGTAATGGATGGTATTAGTTAAAAATGACAGACACAATAAGAGTGAAATGTGAGAAGGGAACGAACTGAAGGAATTCTCAGCAGGAAACTGTGTATGCACTTTGCAAATTCACTCGTCCCTGACATCTGTATATGCATTGAAGTAAAGAGGAGCTCATACCAAAAATAGGAAATGCCAAGGACACCCTACTGCCTGCAAATGAAATACATTGGGTATTCAGCCAAGGACCATTTTGTCTGCCGTTCATTAGCTCTCCATACATAAACCTCCCACAATCTGAAAAGCTGAATGTCCTAGTGATTTTTTTTTTCCCCTGTGCCATATTAGTCTATAGTTGATGGAAAATAACAGTGCAGCAAAAATGAAATTCCCATTTGGTAAGCAGTCGGCGCTTAGAAAAATTTGCAAAGACTTCAGTTAAAGGAGGTCAATAAGACAGGTAATCACAATTCCACAAAGCACTACATAGAAATTAAAGAGAATGTTTTATGAAGTTAAGTTTCTGGGAAAATCTAAACTTAAGTATAGACTACAGGATTAAAAAAATAACTTGTGAGGACCAACCTGCTTCAGAGCCAGCTGTGGCTGCTGTGACGACACTCCTGCGGCCGCTGGCATTGTCCTGATTACTGTGGTTACTTTCACTGTCGCTTTCCGTTTCAGCTGCTGCCAACAGATCCAGCTCCATGTCGCTCCCTAAAGAAAAAGAGCAGTTTCACTTACTGCTGGTTGGTACTTTTGGCTGCAGTAAATTTTCTTTAAAAATAAAATGTGTTGTGTGCTCACCATCTTCATCATGCTCATCGTGTTGCCCTTCTGCTTCAGCGTTTTCCTCTCCTTGTTCCTCTTGATCGTCATGATGGTCTTCTTCACCGGCTACTCCCTCCACAACTTCAACCTAAATGAAAAAGATGAAACAATCAGATCTTTTAAAATGACCAGAAGCACAACAGCACTAAGATTCTGACCTGAAACTAAATACAGCATTCTCAGTTGAAAACTTGTAGTGCAAATTCTGAGCCAGTTTTAGGAGGCATTACATCCTATTTGCTACCTCTCCAAAGTGCACTGACTCACTTCCATCCAAAGTTCATTATGACCTGAATGATTTTGTAATGAGGCTCCCTACCTCTTCCACATCTGCTGATACGATGTCATCCTGCTCTTCATCTCTTCCTCTGACAGGCTGGGACTGGCTGCTGCGACGAGGCTGGGGGTTCCTGATGATATAAGAGGCAGCCGTCTGGCTGGAGCTGGAGGGAAATTAAACACAAGAGCTCAGAGTCATTATATCGAGTGAATACGAAATCATCCCTCTCTAAATGCCAAGCTGCGGATGCACTAAATGCCACCAACTGGTATAAGTTTCTTCCTGACACGAGGGTAAAACTGACCTGCTGGATTGGTCGGGTGAGGGTCTTGGCGGCAGAGGCTCAACAGAGAAGAGCTCCTCGCTGCCCTGAACAGCATCAATACTGGTGCTCGCCAAAGTAAAAGGCGCTGTAGGTCTTGCGATACCCATTCTCACTGGAACAATCAGTGACTCTGCGACATTACATAGTTCCTCTACAGCGTAAGGCAAGAGAGCCTGGAAAACTCGGCGACATTTCCCAATGGGCTGGGGGATAAAGTTGCTGTGGAGGAAATTGAGTAAAGACATAATCAGCACTACATCAGCATTTGTTCCAGGTGAAAAAACAATATTAAAGCAGGCCAAAATGCAATACCACCACAAGATTTACTTTTGAAATTCACTTTAAAAGCTTTAACTCGCGTTATTCAATTTCTGGATGGGTTTGACTCAAAACAGCTGACAGACTGAACCTCTACACACAGCTATTAGTTCAGGAGTGGAAAATAAAAACTAAACACAGCACTCCAAGGCAGCATGGCATCAATAAATAACCTGCATAACTGAATTCTTACTTCTTCTTCTTGGATGAGGCCATCTCCACACTGAGGATGACAAATACTCGGGCTACAGAGCGCAGGAATCTCCTGGTGACGTTGACGGCCTCCTCTCTCCGGCCGGGTGTATACTTGTTCTGCAGCTCCTTAACCAGTGTACCCAGTAACGTATCAATAAACTAATGAAGGACAAGCAAACAGCCAATCATTAGCTTCTCAAACATATTTGGTGTGATAACAGCAGTGAAAAAGGACACTGGATGGTTGTAGGTATTATCATGCTGAAGTGGACTTACAGTGATGTCAGGAGCGCACTTGACAATGAGGCAGTGCGTGAAACAGTCAAGGCGAATGGTGCCACTCTGCTGGTTCAAGTAGACCTGCTCTTCAGGCAGGAGGTGGGCAATTCTGCTGCTGGCACTAAGTCTAACAGACAAGACAAACCTCAAGGTACTGTATGATAAACAGGAATAACCTCACCAAAACAAATATGGTATACAGCAATGGAGTATTTGTAGGAAAAAAATACTTTAGTAGAAGATGTCAGTCTAATGTGACGATAATACATACGGGTCTTTGTTCTCCTGAGAACCAAACATGATCATAGATTTGAGGGCATTCCAGTCCTGCAGGACCCTCTCCAGAGCAAGCTGAGCAAATCGAGGGGGTTCCAGGTCATGATCTGGCATATCAGAGTCTGAAGAAAAGGACAGTGACACTTTGATTGACTGTAATTTTTTAGAAAGTTGACAAGATTACATATTTTTCAGTCAAAATACGAACCCACCTTCTGCATTAGCTGCCTTGCGATTCCTGTCTTCTCTGATACGTGGAGGACGGTATTGACAGTGTTCAACACTCTGCCTGGCAACAGTCTGCACCAGGAACAGTAAAATATGCTCCCCTCTGCAGATGAAAAACAAAAATACAAGATAGAAGAAACACACTAAGTAAATGAAAGACAAAACATAAACCAGAAGCAATTTACTTTAGGTTTGCAACATAGTTAATCTACTAAAGCATTAGACAGCTAATCTAAGTCTTACCTGCTGTTTGGTGTGGTGACCAGGTTAGTGGTTGTAAGTAACCTGTACAAAAGATCTAGGCGGGCAGCTTTCTGTCCAGCAATTAGTGTTTTACATTTACACTTCTCCCAACAGTCACAGTAAGCTGTGGGGGAAGTCCTCTTCAGCCTGGAAAAAACAAACACAAATGTATTACAACCTTCCCAGTCTTGCTTAAAAATAACACCAGTGACAAAAACAAAAGGATTAGACCCAAAACTAGGACTTACTTGCAGTCGTGTCCTTTGTGGCATACTCTTGCACACTCAGTGCAGCAGCAGAGGGACTCAAGCAAACCACAGGTTCGACACTCAAAGATATCCTGAGAAAAAAATCAGTCATGTCAGCTTTTAATTAAACACCTCAACGTAACTTATAAAGAAGACACTGGTGTTGAGTGAGTGAATGGAAATAGGTGAAAATATACCAAGGTTAAGATGTCCGTATATACTACATTGATGACCACTTTCCCTAGAAACGATTAGCTTTCTGATTTTAACTGGGAAGTTATCACATTCCTCTGACCTGGTTAATGTGCTCAGCTCCTGTCCAAGTGAAACTACAAGTGTCATTGCAGCAGAGAACGTAGAGGGGTGAATCATCTGGATTGGTTCCCAAGGGACAAATCATTTCCATGAACACAGAGTCTGCATCTTCCTTCTCTGCAATGCCTGGATCACCCACTGCAAACATAAGCAAAAGGTCAGATAAGAAAATGGGGGAATGCCAGACACAACACTGATGGTTATTGAATCCAGGGCAGTAAAACAGATCAGGTTTCAGATGATTCATAGATAACCTCCAGGGTTTCTACTGACAGGAATCTATTCAGAGCAAACCTAATCTCTGACTCCCTGCCCCATTTGTTCTGAATGTTGAAAAGGCATATAGCACACAAGGACATATATATGCAATGCTGGCATTTAACTTCACACTTCTGCTTCACATCAATAATAACCCAGTTTTAACAGAAAGCTGAGTTGTTGTCTTACCCTTGGCCATTTTCTGAGCAGCCTCTAGAACAGTGATGGCTGCTGGGTAGGCTCTCCCACTGACAGCCAACATAAAAGGGGTCATTCCACG
>JAPTYR010000009.1:37361668-37373131 GCA_029814505.1 Siphamia roseigaster
TAATTGTAGGACTGTTATTTTAGGTGGAAATCCCAATATGGGGGAAACTGAGCTGCTTGGCGGAGGTCTGCACTCTCCAAGTTATTAATATTATTGATTGTTAATATCTTCAGTTTAATTTTTTCATTTCATAAATTCATCCCAGGGGCCAGATGGGACCCTTTGGCGGGCCGGATGTGGCCCCCGGGCCACATGTTTGACACCCCTGATTTAAATCATTTGTATACTTGTTCTCATACACTTTCAAAGAATGATTATGTAAAAACTGAATCTTTCAGGCCCCACCAGAACCACAAATAAAATACAGAACATAAAGAATTCTGTCTACAGTTCTGTTTAAGCTCATTATCATCATACCTTGTCAGGCCACCACTGCAGCTCCTCCCCCAGGGACACAGGACTCTGGACTGGGATGCTCTTCTTGTCAAGGCTAGGCTCACCCTCACGGCTGGTGGAGCCTCGCTCAGTGTCGAACGAGGCCCCATCGAGCCACCGCCGCTCACGTAATCTCAATACGGACTCACGCTCACGCAACAGCTCTGAGTCACGCTCTAAGGGAAGAAGGAGAACTGGTATGCAATAAGGTCACACCAGTGGGATAGAAGTAAGCCACTCTCTGGGAAAGACCCGTCAACAGTTTTAAGAAGAGAGAGATAGACTCTTTAGAATCACTGTGATGCAAATCATAATTGTAGTACTGAAGATTGAGTGGGAGTCTTAAATTACTGTATATGGGTGAGTCAGTTTGCACGCTCTTATGTTAAAATGTGAGGTAGAAGAGGAACTGGACAGACAGAAAGAAAGCATGCATATGGGCTAAAAGTGGGCTAGGTAGGTTTTTAGAATAGACTGCCTTAGAGGGTCCCTGTTAACACAGGTGGGCCTAGCGGGCCTTTCTCAGAGAGCTCACAGTATGTACTACAGCCATGCAGCATACAGTGCTAAACATTAGATTTCGCTTATATTTAAGCTCCAAATCAAATTTGCATACAATTTTTCAACACCCCAGTATAGCACCAAAAATGTAGAGTACATTTCCCCTTTTCACCATCTCTATGAGGTCTTCCTCATCCTTAAGTATATCTCGTTGTTTCCTTTCCTGACCTCTGCAGTATTGTCTTCTGAAGCCCTCAAAGCTCCATCCTCATAAAAAGAAGCCATCACCAGTGTAGCCACCAAAGCCTCTCCAACATCCTGCCTTCGCTCCACTAGTTAGACATGAGTTATTGAGTTACCTCTGGAGGATCCCAGGCGGGACAAAGAGGAGCGTCTAAAGGAGGGGTAGCCAAAGTAGCTGATGTCCTCGGAGAACATGGCGTCAGCATCAATAATCACACTCGGATGGGCTGAGTGAATGTCTGCATCCAACAAGGACATCAGGTCCTCTGCACAAGAGAGGCACAAAGAGGTCCAAACTTTCAACAAAAAGTCACTTTGGTTCTACATATGAATGTATAACCCTCTGACACTTGGTACAGATGACTAGATTCATCCTGTCATATGCTGCCAACAGCAGCTTTGATAGTTGCGATAACAATCCTTTAAATAGTGTTTCCTTTGATGCGAGATCAGATGTCAATGTGTGTGGTCCAAAATAGGGCTGGCTGAAAGATACGATCAAATTAAAAAATGACGCACAATGTCACTGTAAAAAATACATATACATTTAATAAAAACCATATACCACATGAGGGACGACCCTGACCTGAATAGCCACTAAGCATTTTGATATTGTGATCAGAGTATATACAAATATAGTGAGGTTTTCTAATAGATTGTTGGTTATATATGCGTTGCCATCCATTGAGTCGTCACTTCCCGTTTTGAGAACACACCTCCTGGGAGGTAGGACTCGCTGGCCGTGTCATCACCATCATCGCCATCCTCGTCATCCCGACTCAATAAATTGTTGACAGCTAGGTTGACATCCAGATTGGTCCTCTGAAGTTCCCTAATGATCACACTCCTGGACTTTCCCTGAAGGACTACTTGGGCCTTTGGAAAAAAGAAATGGTCGTGGAAATAAAAACATTTTGTTTATGATGTGAGCTCAGAGCTATTAAGAAGACTGTAAAACCCACATTGAGCATTTTGTACCTGAGAAATAAGCTCTTCAGGGATGACAGAAGCTGGTATGACCGGCTGAGGCTGGCTGCCCAAAATGCCCGAGCCACGATCCCTTCCTGTGCGGATCACCCTGGTCTGCCGACGGGAGTCACGGGCAGCTGTTGACGACCTGCCCGACGTACCACCACCTCCACCTCCTCCTCCTCCCCCTCCTCCTCCACTGCTGCCACCTCCTGCTCCACCTCCCCATGCTCCTCCTCCACTTCCACCTCCTCCACTGCCTCCGTTAACACCAGAACTCCAGCGACTCCTGTTACATACAGCACAAGGCCAAGGTCAGACACAACTGCCAAAAACACCATCTGACCAACAGAGCAGGCTCAGAGCACGCACACATCTGGGTTTGAAGGGATTCAGCCTTGTGACAGCAGAAACAGTGCAGAGCAGACCATTTTCAGCAGCATTTACAGGAAGACATTTTCAATTATCTAGTGGCCCTTTTCATAATTTAATCAGGTAATGTTTGGATATATAATCTACTGGTTTGTTTCCAGTCGACTGTAGTTTCAGGTTTGTTGTGCTTCAACAGAACTAATTTCAGAAGCTGCTAAAACTAGATTTTGAAGAAATAATCACCAAAACACAGGGCACACAACCACAAACGCTGCAAATTTAACTGGGTCAATGGAAATGGTCGGGTCTTTTGATGAATTCCATTTGGTGGACTCTTTATCTGTCATATAGTCCAGCACCGCTGAGGTTTTTCTCCAGCAAGTGTGGTACTGAACCCTATGGGTACAACACCCTAACACACTGCAGCATCAGTGCTATGCTCTTTACACTGAGCTTTCACAGGACCATTTGTCTCTGTCAACCCTGCCAGAACTTACCCAAGGGTGTTGCCTGCCAGTCTGCCCAGTGTGTCAGAACCAGACAGGAACCAGGGCGGATCACTAGTCCTGCCTGGCCTGGAGCTCCTTCCTGTCCCTGAACCACTGCTCAACTTTGAACTGGAAACAAAAGATGGGAGATCAGTTACAAACCTACAGACGTCCTGCAAAGGACTAAGAAACTTGTTTTATGACCTGGGTGATCAAATAGTAAAATTACCCCAGGTATCTGTCAAATTAAACCCCTCGGTTCAGGATTTATTTCTTTTGATTCAAGACTGTGTGAAACAGGAGGGGTTATTTTGGAGACTAGCATGGCAACACCCTTGGGAATCAGAATTGGCTGCAACTCGTTCCACATTCAAAACTTTCCATTTTAAAAGTTCTTGGGGTTTTGGGGCTGCGGCTGCTTTCTCCTATTTTAAGAATTCTTATTAAGGGATGCCTTCGCCATCTACAAAAGCTACTTTCCTACATTAGTCTGAACTAATGTTTTCAAAGCAGACATTTGGCAAGTACAGAGTTTTGTTGAGGCAATGATACATTATTAAGACAATTTTGCCAACATGTTAAATCAGAAAAAAAACAAAAATATTAATAAAATGATAATATTTAATAGAGTATCTCAGCAAAGGACAATGGCATACAGAGACAATGATATTAATTAGGCAGAAATAAATCAAAGCACAACAGAAACACTTCAAAATGTCACTATGTTGATGTTAGTAAATTGTTTCAGGGACTATTCAGGCAGAAATGCAGACAGTATATATAGAAATGCAACAATTAAGCCAATTCTGTAACCTTTTTAGTCTTGGAGTCAATGAAACATGTTTTGTCATCTTGTAGATGACAAAAAATAGAAGTTACTATAGTCTGTATTAACAGGGACATTTTCACTATATTAACTTTTATCATTTAAATGAGGATTCATCAATAATGAAGATAATCATTAGTTGCAGCCCTCATAATAGGAGAAGCATTAAACCTACAGCACCAGGTGGCAACATGAACAAAAAATTGAGGAGGATATCAACACTTTAGTGCTGACAAACTTGGCAAGTGTTTAACACACTTTTCTATAGTCTTCCGAGAAACTGACTGAAACCTTTTCCAATTTGAAACCATCTCAAGTCTTGTGAAAGTCTACAGCAGGCAACAAAACATTTTCTGTAGACAAGTTCGAAGCAAAGACCCCCTCAGCCTTTTACAGCCTCATTCACATGCATGTTTAACAGCCAGAGGGGTCTTGAAAACTCGAAAATCACTGTTGGACGATGTGTTGGCAGGATAACAACAACTATCCGTGCAACATTTACCAAAAATACATGCTCAGAGCCAACACAAAACAGAACACCAAGTGAAAAGATTTTTTATAGAAAAAAAAGTAGAGCGCAAGGCATAAACCTGCACAGCATTAATGTAACTAGCTTTGAGTAAGCTACAAAAACAATTTAGTGACTTTTGGGTCAAAGGTTCAAAGAAAGGCAGACATTTATTTTATGATGGAAAACAATATGCATAGAAAATGTATGGGATCCTTTATTTGACAGATATCAAAATGTCAGCAAGCATAATACAAAAGCATGCCTTCAGTCCAAAAAAAGGCAATTAATGTAACTTCTGGAACTCCAGATATAAGTTTTTCTCCTGACAAACAGAAAGCTTTGAGAGCAGTGAACTTAAAGTGTTGGTTCGGCATTTTGCACATAAAGCCCTATTTTTAGGTGGTTTGGGGTGACTTAAGAGTCATTCTGATCATAATTTGGACATTTGGTGCTGAACCGAGCATTTTAGGTTTCTGTGGTACTACCCCCCCACCTTTACATTGACTCCCATGGTTCACTCGAACAACCGCTCATAAAACGACATTAAACATTCATTTTCAAAGACATGGAACTCACTGTGTTATCAGGGGCTGACAGTGATACGTTGACAACATAAAGGTTGCGAAGCATGCTTTCTAACAGTTGTTTTAGCATTTGATGGACCTATTTTTCTGGATGCATTTCTACCCTTATATTCTTCCGTTGAATAGTACTGCTCCACCCCCAACCAGTTGGTGGTAAGTCCCATTCTGCACAGCAAAAACTTTCTTCTTCAGTGGGCATCTCTCTGCATTTCTCACAGGAACACCACCACGACCCTGAAACTCTGAGCTAGCAGCAGCAGCGTTAGCATCAGGCACATCTGGTTGTAGCACATCAGACTCTGTAGATAGCTGAGCTTCAAACTCCGCTTTCCTCCTCTGAACATTCCGGTTCCAATCGATATCCCATCAAACTATTTCAAAACTCTCGTCCTCAAATGCAAATGACTCGGTATCCCATTTTTTCTGCTTAGTAGAAAGATATGTTCCACCACCGCTATGTGTTGAAGTCAACGCAATTGACAAAAACTACAGGTTTCATACAAAAACAACCCTTTCCGCTTCCGGTCTGCGGAGTAATATTTAAACTAAGCCAAAACATATAAATGGATGAGGACAGAAAAGGGAATATAACTGTCTGGATGAATATTTTCCAGCAATTTTCAGGACAACGTATCGCTGTCCACCTCTGACCACTCGGTGAGTTTCATGTCTTCGCAAATGAAAGTTTAATGCAGTTTTAGGAATGGTTGTTCAAGTGAACAGTGGGAGTCAATGTAAAGGTGGGGGAAGTACCACAGAAACCTAAAATGCTCAGTTCAGCATCAAATGTCCAAATTATGATCAGAATGGCTCTAAGTCATCCCAGACCGCCGAAAAATAGGGCTTTAAATGCAAAATGCCGAACCAACACTTTAAGTATGACTCTAGAGGAGAAAACAAACCTAGATGCTTCATACTCAGCCAAAAAGGGCACAAGTGTTGAATGGAATTTAAGTCACAATAACCAGCAATCAGTGAGCCTGAGCATGTTCACAGCACCACGCAAAATATCTCTATGAGCAATCTCTTTTCCACGCCAGTGTCGAAGTTAAAATAATTTCTGGGACAGATCCCTTCATAAAGAAGTCTCACCCATCGCTGCCATCCGGTTTGCTGAGCTCCAGGCGATCTGGTTGGACAGCAAAGCTGATTCTACACACACGTCCATCCTGAAAGAGAGGCATTTAATGATGCACTGTCAAATGTTAAAAGTAAGGAAAAAAATCATGCAAGTATTAATGTAAAACTACATCTATTATGTTGATGTCAAACTCCTTCAAAAATCTTTAGTTTTTTGTTACAGATAAGAAAGCTAAAAGCCATTTTAAAAAATGTAAGATTACTCCATGACAATTGCTTAAACAGTTAATGTTGCGCAGATCACTTAACAAACAGGCTATACAGGTACACAACTGAAGACATACTTCCCATACTAGCCCAATGTGAATGTGGTCTCTGTGTCTACAACCACCTACACCATTTCGACACCATTATTAAATAAACTTGCAGCTGAGTAAGTGATCATCCAATAATAGATATCCAAGATAAAATCTAAACACTGTAGAACTAGCTGAGTGTGACTAGGACATGCCATCATGTATACACAATTACCTCAAGGAGAAATCCAGCATGGTTTGGACCAACAACACACTGTTTCAGGGAGGCCTGCTCCAGCAGACTGAGGTGTGGATGACTGCATTGGAAAAGGATAAACCGAGAGCAAACAAAAAGACAAATTAAATGACAGTAATAAAGGAAATCACAATGAAAACAGCTAATCAAAGCCGTCCGTGGTTACAGTGTTGAAACAAACTCACCTGTTATAGCTGTATTTGTTGAGTTTCTCTGAAACTTCACGGAGCCTGATAGGAGATAAAGATCAGAGAAACAAGTTAATGTAAGAAACACAAACACGAACCACTGATAATACTTAAAATTTTAGATATTCAATGATCAAGATAAAACGAGACAAATATTCTAATGGACTCAATCTCCAAAGCATCTTTGCTATGTACCTACAGAAAGAAGCACGTAAAACCCAGAACACTTAGGAGTTTACACAAAGTCAAAGTACAAACATCATAAACATATCTGAACACTGTTTCATATCACAGTGCTGCATTTCTAATATGGGAATTAACTGGTGACAAAATACCAGTGATTGAAAATGCATGCACCATTGGTTTGTCTTCCTGTTGCTGGTGTTGAACATTTATTAGCTTATAACCGGTAGTGACAACAACCACAGCCATAGTTCTCATTCACTGTTAAAATATAATGGGAAATATTCACTTGCTCTAATTATGTTTATCAAACATATCTCATAAAAGCAGCAATGTCAGCAGAAGCACTTTGTTGTGGCTAATGGTTAAAAATCTTCAGAAAAATGTTATGGTTTTTGGAGATATAAAATTAAGACAAACTGTTAAATCACACCAACATCGGCACTGAAGAAGCTGTTGCTATGGCAGAGAGATGCCAATCTGAAACAGGGATCATAACAGAGCAAACACTTTGAATGGTATCGTTTTGTTCCATACTTGTGCCTGTGTTTATGGACTTCCACAAAGATCTGTCTTTTTTAACCGTACACACTGAATAATTTGTGACCTAACGATTAAACTGATGTGTGACTGCCTATGCCACCTGTCAGTAACCTAACAGTCACAAACTGACACCCTAGCCATCCAAAATGGCACGAATGCTATTAATTATATAGCATATCAGGTATAAAACATGAACGCCATGGTTTTACCATTTTAACTAAAAGGAATTCTATATTCACAGACTGCTGGGTTGAGATCGGTACTATCCACTTATCGGCTATTTGTTGTAGTTCACTGAAATTCTGCAGAGTAAATAATAAGGACAGCAATTAGACATACACTTCCTGAAGAATCGCTTTATCCAATACAAGCTTAAACCCCTTCTGACAAAGATATAATATAAGATATATAAAAACAGATGCAAATAATCTCATGCCTCGATAGAACCAAAGATGCTTGAGAGTAAGACAATTCATTGGAGAGTGAATTCCTATTTCAGTGTCACAAGGTTTGCCCACTGCGCCACCCCTTTACAAGACGAGCTGAAGATTCTGTCTCTGATTTCAATGGTCGATGCAAATATGAGTTTCTCTGTCTCAGTAAGAAACTGTCAGAATACAAATATAATTACACGAAAAATATGCTGGAAAATAAAGCAAATGTTAATTATGATATAATGATGCAAAACACTGTATGAGTTCTTATTCATGTATTGTAACTATATTTATCTACTTTCACATATCTGCAAGACATTCTCAATGCCTCTGACTACATCCACTTTGGAAACAGGAAATGAACCATTTCATATCATCAGTGAAGCACACACTGCATCATCTTTCTACATTGAACGCCTTTGAAACACACGTGACAGCCATACGCGCGTGTCACATGCCAAGATACATTCATCAAGTCAACACTTCATGAGCTGCACATGTTCAACCTATGTATTTATGTATTCTTGTGCACAAATGTCTGTTTTTTGGAATAGGCTAATTAAATATAAGAATATAAGATACCGTTATTCACACATTCTGAATTGTTGTGCATAAGGTGCAGAGATAGGAATCATATCAAAGTAAAGATACATATTACAAGTGACTTCATCAGTAAAAACACTGCACTGACTTATCCAGGTCATTCACTAATTTACCTGTTTAACACATGACATCAAGTCTAGTTGAATCCACTGGTGATGTAAAACACTTTAAGTACAGAAGGAAGATTAAATGACCATCTGACTGCAGCCATTTATCATTCCACTGTGCTGTACTAACATGTCTTCCCAGACCTCAGTTGGGCACAACAAACCACTGGCATTTGTTTGAGGAAATCTGACCGGATGTTCATGCCAGGGAAGTACTTCTAATGAGCCATGTTGGACCAAGCCTTTTTAGTTCAGATAGAAGCACTTATCTGCTTTGACAACTGCAAGTTCCTTCATGGGGAATAGAGAGAGGAGGGGGCCCCCACAGCAGCACATGGTAACTGTGGCAGGCAATGGCATGCATGCCTGAGGATGAAACTGCCATGACCTCTTTAAGGAACTGAGGATCTACACCACCAAGATGTCTGTGTGCCTTTTTCAAAATGAGCTCTCAGACCTCCAGCAGCTTCCTTTTCAACTGACTGAGCTGGGAGCACAGAGCCGGGCTAAACATCAACCTACAAAATACTCTGATGCACCCATGTTATCTAGATCTTAATCTCAAGGTCATTCTAAAAACACTGTGACTTCTCGACCTCTTTGTCTTTAAGTAGAACACCTCATTAATCAGTTCAATCTCAATGGATGACAAAAATAGGTTTATTATAAATCACATGTTCTCTCAAAATACAGGTCACACAAAGCATTTCCAGAATTTTAACCATTCCAACTGAATAGCCATATTGTGTGAATATTTCCAGAGACATGCCACTAAACAGGGTACATAAGCGAGGTGTATTTTACAAGCTGACACTTCAGGCAATCCATTTTACTATACGTGGATGCCGAAGTCAGTTATAAATAAGGACAAATTAATTAAAATCAGTGATACGTGACGAATGCAGCACCAATGTTGATTATTCCTAACTTTCTAGGTCCCATCTTGTTTGCCTTCCTAAAAGGGTGATAACAGGATTAACCTAATGTTAATGCAATGTGCTAGTTGTGCATCACTGCATTTTTTACATATTCATCTGAGAATGCAGTGTGACAAAAAGCCAGTCGGAAATCATGATTGATAATAACCTTCGATGGGAAACGGTGTCATTGTGGTTCTAAAATATCCTCTGACTCCAAAGACCCCGCAATACAAATATTTGGCTTTGTCAAGAGCATGGCAGCGCGTTGGCTTCTTAGCATTAGCACCGAGCTATCGGTTAGCTGACGTTAGCTACTTCATTGATCGTGATAATTAACGAGACGTCCACTAAACAAATACTGATCCGTGTCCAAGGAGTCCATGTTGTAATTGAGAACAGAAAACGTGTCGAATCTCTAGAAAGCGGTGTTTTACGACCTGTATTTCCCTCTCTTTTCCCCCATCCCCCAACCCGCATTGTCTATCTCAACTTTGACTGTGAGCCAATCCTGCCAGAGGACCGAGCTTGCTAACGTTAGCTTGTCAACGGGGTTAGCATCGAGACTAGCACTGAGCCGACTGTTTAGGTTAGCATCAAGCTAACCAGAAATGATAAAGGTACCGGGCCTTTTTCCAACCCTGGGGGGGGGGGTCATTTAAATGGTTTAAACCCCTATTTACACGCATGACAATACTAACATCGTCCCACAATACAACCTCGAATCCTATATACTATAACCTATACATATATTTTGATTTTAATTCTTCTTTTCTAAGGGCCGCAAGAAAATACCTGTCATTGAGCTGATCCTCGGTCCCGGGTAACGGGTGAACCACGAAGTGTATAGATGTCATGGGGTCAATCCAAAAGCACGCACAGACGTGTGAAAGATGAGGAAATACTTATTCTTTCGAATACTGTATATATTTGGATTCATAGGAATCGTTTAATGGCGACCGAGTTGGTGTGGGAGCCTCCTCAGCCACATGCCGCCATCTTAACTCCAGCAGGCTGCTCCTCTGCTCTGTGTGTTGATTAGTGCACATGCAAGAGCTAAGCTGGTTGGAGCTCGAGCACAAACAGGAACTGTGTTAAAGTGGACGCGATTGGCCTCAAGAAGAAAAGCCATGTTTACTGTCAGAAAAAAAATACTAGAGTTCCACACTCTTTGTTCCTTTTCGGTCCATCATATGTTTCTTTGTTTGCATTTTTTTACGACTTATGGTCATTTTAAAGCTGTGGTCACTTCAGTTTGTACGTCTTCTGTTCTGTCTTCCATAAACCAGGACAAAAGGACAAATGCACAGACAAAAGGATCATGTGATGGGATGTACAGCCTGATCAATAGTCTAAGATCCGAATGCAACGCAGCATTTTGGCTCAAAATTGACCCCCAAATAGAATTAATGTGTTTTATGCTGTAAATAAACAAATAAATAAAGTCTTTGAGTTCACTGGAAAAAAAAGCACTGTCTAAAAATAAGTAGAAAAACTAATACAAGATGTATTTTTTGCTTGAATTAAGCAAAACATTTAAAAGAAATTAAAAAAAAATATATCAGTGGAAAAAATTAAAACGATCTTAGTAAGATCTCTTGAAATATGATTTTCCAGATCGTCTAAAAATACATCTTTTATCCCTAACCCTAACAACCACTCATTCAACATCAAGCAAAAGAAGACACACTAATAATAATAATAATAATAATAATTAATAACAATAATGGTAATCACAATAATAATAAATAATAATAATAATAACAATGACATGATGACACAGCCTGATCAATAGTCTAAGATCCGAATGCAATGCAGCATTATGGCTAAAAATGACTCCAAATAGAATGAATATGTTTTATGCTATAAAATGTAAAAAAAAAAAAAAAAAGTCTTTGAGTTCACGAGGGAAAAAGCACTGTCTAAAAATAAGTAGAAAAACTAATACAAGATGTATTTTTTGCTTGAATTAAGCAAAACATTTAAA
>JAPTYR010000009.1:37591827-37601840 GCA_029814505.1 Siphamia roseigaster
GGTTCTAAAAGCTCCAAATGTATCATGTCTGTGCTAGCTAATGCTATCATTATACACTGGGTTAAATGCTATGGATCCACACACCACGGGAAATCCACTCAAAAGGATTTTAATAGACGTTAAAAGCTTGAGAGAAGGTTTAACACTTGCTCATTATCACCCGCTTTGATGGAAATGCGCAAAAGTGTCAAACTCCGTGTACCCCGAATAAAATAAAATTCTCTCGTATTTCCCTTTAGAAAACTGACTTTGGCCTCAAACAGATGGGATTGGGATATGTTTGTAAAAGTTCTGGAATTCTCCTTTAAATGGCTGTAACGCCAAAAACAGTGATGGTAAGTACTCAGTTACTATTGTTAACAGATGGGAAACTACTTTGACCTTGAGCGACCTTGAAAAGTCAAACCGATAATCTCACATTTTGAGAGGGAGATGTCCTTGAAGAGCTAAAACGTTTGTGAGGGGGCGGGGCTTATTGTGCCTGGTTCCACTTGTTTCTAATGTATTCACATCATTTCTATCTTTCTCAGTCTTTCATCTTCGTTCCATTATTTGTTCAGTATTCATCTTCTTGCATCTTTCATAACATCTCTCTTCGATGTTACATTTCTGGTTTTGGTGAGGGCCACTTTTATTCAATTATCCAGGGAAATTGAATTCACATATCATATTACTGTCTGGTACTTTACTCAATAAACTTGAAGGATCCAATAAAAAAGATCTGCGACCATGTTTGTGTCCTGATATTAATTTTGACTGCACTAACACAATACTGAAATTAATATGTCTGCAGAAATGTAATAAAAAAAGACAGAATAACACTAAATTGGATATTGCTCATACTGACACCATATCACATAATGTATATATTCATAAAAAATCTGATTTAGGGTAAACTTACTGGATGCATGTGGAGTTTTGGCGGGGAAGGCCAGAGAAAGACGACACATCGCACAAAGAAGTGACAGGATTTGGACATATCTGTGAAAATAATGAGACAAACACAGGCAAACGGAAAAATATAATTAGTATACTTTTATTTTGAACACATAAAATCACCAGATAACAAAGCACTACTGTGTAAAACATGGTCAAAGTAAATTTTTCGGTACTTGAAAAGGAGTGGGAAGAAGTGTAACTTACAGGCTCCGCCCCCTTTTTGCAAACTAATTATTTAAATTAATTCCACTTTCTTTGCTTTGTGAAAACACTTTTTTCTGTATATTTTCCAGTAACACAAATCATCCATATAAACCATTCACATACATTATTTTTAATCCCTTTAACTCCTGAGACTTTAGCAGTTCTGTCGTAAAAACAACAAAAAAAAGAAGAAAATAATCAACTAAATAAACAAAAACTGCCCAAGTGATCAATAAAATAAACAAAAATGAATAATAAACCAACAAAATAACAAGTAACATGAACAAAGTAAGACACAAACAGAACAAAAGTGAAGAAAAAAAAATTATACAAAATACATAATACAATGAACAGAAATTAAGAAATAGTTATAAAATAATAAATAACTAAAAAATTACAAAAAAATTACTAAAATTTCTAATAAATAATTAAATGTAAAAAAATAACGAGTATTATAATTTGGTTCCAGTGGTTTTTGTTTTTTCTTTTTCTAAATCAGTTTCTTTTTGACACCTGTTTATCTCCATCAACAAAACTCAGTAGAAAAAGTAAAAAAAATAAAATAAAAATCACTGAATCTTTCTGAATATTTAAACTAAACCATATTTAGTAGTTTTTGTTCATTTTGTTGCTTAATTTCTTCATATTTTTCTACATTTTGTTTTTTAATTTTATTTGTTCCGTTTGTGGTTTTTACTTTGTTTATCTTATTTATTTCATTGGTTTATTCCCCCCCCATGTTTATTCATCACTTTGGTTGTTTTTGTCTTTTGTCTTTGTTGCTTATTTTATTGTATTTTTTTTCTTTTTTAACTGTGGAAGGTCTAAAGTCTGAACAGTTGAAGGGTTCAATTGCAGCTCATCCTGCTCTTTTCGTTGTGTTTCTTGATACAGTTGGTTAAAGCGACAGCACATTGTTAACAGGTGAGTGTTGCTCCGCCCCCTTCTGTATATGAGGTGTGTGTCACAGCTGTATCTATGACGTCACCTGCTGCAGGTATCAGGTCAGGAGAGCCTTTCATGGTGGACAGAGGGGTGATCTTCACAGCGCAGACCGACCGAGGACCACAGCCGACTGAAACGTCCACAACAGCTGATTAGAAAGGATGGAACAACCTTCCACAGCCAAAACATTCCACATAAACTCCAATATTATCAGGACATGTTTACAGAAAAGTATTTTCTGTGTGGATCTGCATCAGACAAACAGATCCAAATGATTTTTAAAATTTATTTATTGTATATAAGGAAAAAAAACTAAATTATTGACAGTTTTTACATATTTATGTCCTGGATTTTTTTTTTAAAGAAGTCTTTATTGACAATAGTTCAGTACAAGATGAACATGAACAGAACAAGAAGAAACAACAACTGTAGAACTGGGTCAGAGAATAAAAGAGTTTACATCAGATGTTAAAAAATACTCATAAATCAGTAGTTCCTGGATGTTTTTTCTGCTGAAACATCCAGTTTGGAAATTAACAGAACTGAGCATGTGCAGAAGGAGCATGACCTGGACAGAACTGAGCATGTGCAGAAGGAACATGACCCGGACAGAACTGAGCATGTGCAGAAGGAGCATGACCTGGACAGAACTGAGCATGTGCAGAAGGAGCATGACCTGGACAGAACTGAGCATGTGCAGAAGGAACATGACCTGGACACAACTGAGCATGTGCAGAAGGAACACGACCTGGACACAACTGAGCATGTGCAGAAGGAAAATGTGGGTTTGGAGAACGGAACAATATGGGGCAGAATTCAGTGACTTAAGAATCATTTAATGCAGTATATTACAAATGCATGGGGCGTCCACAAACTTTTTCTCCCACTGTATTTTCCACACTTCGTACAAGGTTGGAATTCAAACATTGTTCATCTTTGCATGACTTTTTTTTTTTTTTTTAATTCTGACCCAGCCACTAAAATCAGCACATTTTAAACAGCGGCAAGTTTTCTATATTTTATTGCATTTCTGTGTATTTTACTATATTCTTTTATGTGTTTTTCCATGCATGTTCATGTAATGTATGTGAATATAAGATTTGAAAGTCCATTATTGTCTTTGTTAGTTTAGTAAAGTCCACATTCACAGTATTAAATTAATTACTACTATACCACCTTTTCCAACGAGAATAAAAAAACATACATTGACACCCGTTCATACATGAGTTATGGAGAAAAGTATCAAGATGGTTTTTAGACAGATTTGATTTTTTTAAAATTAGGCTAAAGTTAAAGTTTTGGGGGAAAAAAGTATATATCTATATATACATACACACATATTTTTGTATTTATACACATACACATACACATATATGTGTTTACGTATTTATATATATATACACACACACACACACAAAATAAATGTTACGCATGGAAATCTAAGAATCTAGTGCTGCTTCATTCATCACAGTGTTTACCAAGACTGAAGGGTGACGTGATACAGCCAGGATGCTAACACGCACGCACGCACGCACGCACGCACGCACGCACGCACGCACGCACGCACGCACGCACGCACAGGATGTGAAAGCAACACAACTCTGCAGGCAAAAAGGACACAAAGGAAAACTCACACTGTGTCTGTAGAAGGGATCGACTTTAGTTGGATATTTGTCAAACTGTAGGAGAAATAAAACAGAGCTAAGTACAAACACACACACACACACACACACACACACACACACACACACACACACACACACACACACACACACACACGCACACACACAGGCTTGGTTGTGGTAGAAAATTATTATTTACAGTCAGAACTGGAAAAATATTTTAGAAATTTCGAGGAAAAACATTTAAAATCAGTCATTAATTTAAAAAAAAAGACATTAAGTTAAAATTATCTCTGAGGTATTTTAGAAAAAACATACCAACTGAAACCAAACCAAGTGATATTTATCCCAATAATATTAAAGTCCATTTGGACATTAGTAGTGATTGTTGTGTGTCTCGGGTGTTTCTTTTCTAACAGGGGTCAGAGGTCACCGTGTGCTCATCCTTTTGTCTGGACATAGAAATGTTCCAACAGGTAGAACTGCACGATATATGGTTAGAGCATCGCCATCGCACTGTACGTGAGCGTAGTAACGGTTCTGCAATGGAGGAAAACGACCTCAGTAGAATAGAATCTGTTGTCATTCCACAGCAGCTACAACGAAAGTGCACATTATGAAACAGATGCACGTGGAGGAAAACGATGGTAACAACAATAAAAAAAACTACACATCCATCCATTTCCTGGAGGAAATTTAACCCATGACGGATCGGTGGAGTCATGGCTAGGTGTGACGGAAAAGGAAGAACTAGCTTTAGTTCCATCAGCTGACTTTGTGTAGACCTGTATCCAGATCAGAAGGCCCCTCCCACTGTCACTTAAGCCCCTCCCACTGTCACTCATTCATTTCATATAGAAAATGTAGCTTCATTAGTTTGAATTATTAATAGATTCAGTCTAAGCTACTTAATTAAGAATAGGTGTGTGTGTGTGTGAAGGGAACATTTCTATGGTAACGAGCAGGTGCATCTACAAACGAGCAGACACACAGACTTAGAGACCAGAGTCTAAGGTTAAAATAGCTGTGAACACACTGCTGAACTCCTGCCATTTTGGGAAAACTGTAAATAATTGGTGATAACAAAGTTGATCATGAGTGACAGCAGGGTCAGATGGAGAAGTAGATGTACTTTTTTTCCTTTACTGTAAAAAAGAAGTGAGCTTGGACAGTTTTAAAAACAATGAAATCAGAAGAAACAAAGCTTTTTGTTGATGTAACCTTGTATGGGTTTCAATGGGAGGAGAAAACATACATGTGTCTGAACAACAGCCTGTAATTTTATTTTAGAAACAGCTGTGTTTTCCAACCATGGTTTGTTTGAACCCTAGGAACCATGACTACGTTTTTGGAAAATGTTATTCCTCTACATTATATGGTTTGGCCGTTAGGGCGAGTTATTAACAGATTTTTTTGGGTGGATTTTTCCTTCTCTTACACTCTAGCCATGACATCACCCACTGATAAAAAGTCAGATTTTGGGGTTTCCAGGTGTGTTTGAGGGGTTCTGTATGAAGAACCGTAAATCACATCATCACCAGACCTACATTCCTGTAGAGAAGACAAAAATGCCTGCGTTTTAAAGTTTAAATGAAGTCTGTGCGTCAAAGTTTGGTGAAGCAGTAGCAATTAATGTAATTATGATGGTGATTTCCATCGTTTCTGTCACAATCATAAAAACACTGTAATGGAAGAAAAACCATGAATGTCTCCTGTAACAGAATGAATATAGACTGGGTATTCATTTATTATTACTATTATTATTTTAATAGGTTATTATTTTACTCCTTTACTTGTTTCTCACTTATTTCCGGTTATTTTTGTAAAAAGTTCTATTTGAGGTGTAGTTTTGGTTCAATAAACACTTTTTTTTAACCCTTTAACTCCTGATGCGTCAGTGCTGACGCCATGTCAATGAATGGTTTAGTTTGAATATTCAGAAAAATTCCACTGTGTGTCCACTCTGTGTGTCCACACTACTGTCCACTCTGGGTGTCCACTCTGTGTGTCCACTCTGTGTGTCCACTCTGTGTGTCCACACTACGGTCCACTCTGTGTGTCCACTCTGTGTGTCCACTCTGTGTGTCCACTCTGTGTGTCCACTCTGTGTGTCCACACTACTGTCCACTCTGTGTGTCCACTCTGTGTCCACTCTGTGTGTCCACTCTGTGTGTCCACACTACTGTCCACTCTGTGTGTCCACTCTGTGTGTCCACACTACTGTCCACTCTGTGTGTCCACTCTGTGTGTCCACTCTGTGTGTCCACACTACTGTCCACTCTGTGTGTCCACACTACTGTCCACTCTGTGTGTCCACTCTGTGTGTCCACTCTGTGTGTCCACTCTACTGTCCACCTCCTGAACCTCCGTCCCCGGTGTCTCCAGGTGATCCCTTTGGCCAGTGAGGAGCAGCTGCTGCTGGTGGAGCTGGTCCGCTCAGTGAGCGCCATGCGCACCGAGACCGTCATGCAGACGGTGAAGGAGGTTCTGAAGCAGCCGCCGGCCATCGCTAAGGACAAGGTTTGACTTTGGGTTCTGCTTTTCCTTAAATGGTCCTTAAGTGTTTGGGTTCCAAAATGGCATTGTGACATTTGACCTTGAGTGACCTTGAAAGGTCGAACGTACAGTCCGACGTTTTGACAGGGAGATGTCCCAGAGATAAAGTGTTTGTGAGGGGGCGGGGCTTGTTGTTGCTCCGGTAACGCTCCGTGTCTCCTGCAGAAACACCTGTCCTTGGAGGTGTGCATGCTGCAGTTTTTCTACGCCTACGTGCAGAGGTGAGTTCACCTGCAGATTATCCTGACTCTGACAGACGCCAAACCACTGATGGCTTTGTTTTTGTTCGTTTTTCCTCATCCTGTGCATTTCCTGTTGTCCCAGGATTCCAGTGTCCAGTCTGGTGGACAGTTGGCCCTCTCTGTTAGCGCTGTTGAAGGACTCGGTTCAGTTAGGACTGCCAGCGCCAGGACAGTTCCTCATCCTGGGGTTGGTTTGGTTCTTTGGTCCACATGCATCCGTAAACAGAGCATCATGTGTCTGTGTGTTCCTTCCAGAAGAAGATGGATGGATGGATGGATGGATGGATGGATGGGTGGATGGATGGATGGGTGGATGGATGGGTGGATGGATGGATGGGTGGATGGATGGATGGATGGATGGGTGGATGGGTGGATGGATGGATGGATGGATGGGTGGGTTAGGGTTATAACTATTAGATTAGGGTTGTTATATCCCTGAATGGAGTTTCAGGGATATTATATTTTTGGCTCGACCACCGCTGGTGCCACCGGATACTGTAAGTGTTAACACGATAAATTGAAAGATATTTGGTTTACAAATGTCGTCTTTTGCATATGGATGGATATAATAAAGAGAGGAAGAACTGATTGGATTTTGGATTAGTGCTGTCAGGCAATTACATGCATCACTTGCGTCACTACGTCGCTTGCGTGCGTCGCATTCGTCAGTTCCACACTTCGCTTCCGCCCATTGGATCTGTCGCTTGTGCGCATCGACTATGAACTGGACCTAATAATTAATTACGTTAATTTTTGTAACGTGTTAATTTGAAGTGGAATTGATTAATCTAATTAACGCATTAAAATGACAGCCCTATTTTGATTTTGATTTACCAAATCTAGATGACCCACAAGGGACCGCTCAAAAGTTTGAAATCAAAAGCATTTTAAGACGTTAAGAACTTGAGAAAAGATTTAACATTTGCTCATTATCGTCCGCTTTGATGGAAATGCGCAAAAGTGTCAAACTCTGTGTACCCCCAATTAAAATCCTCTCGTGTATTTCCCTTATGATAACTTCGTTTAGCCTCAAACAAATGAGATATATTTGTTATGTTGCCGGAATTCTCCTCTAAGTATATTTAAAGGCAGGTAAGTGAATACTTCTGGCAGTATAGTGAATATCAGTACAAACACATACCCTCACAAACCTATTAATATTATTATTAATAGTAGAATTTAAAAAATCCCTGTGCAAAACTTCTTATAATAACTCCAATTATTATGAATACTAATCATCCTATTACAGACAATAATCATCCAGTTGTTCTCAGACCCTCACTGTCCTTTTGTCCTCTGCTGTTCTGATTTGATGTATTAGCATTTGGAGCCAAAATATCCATTAACGTCATTCAGGGATCCATCTCCATGCATGGAGTTGGCTAATGTTAGAGAGGTGAAGGCAATGAAGAGGGGCCTGAACGCTCCCAATAATGCCCCAGTCTGAAAAAAAAGCTTTTAAAAATCTGGAAATGTCAGCACCTGGCAAAGTAATGACTGAGTCCTGGTATTGATCCTCAGTCCTGTCAGAGCCCTGCACACATATTTGCAGTCATTTTGCAATAAGTGGACGCACAAATCATTTCAACAGCCACGACAACTGTTGAGCTTTAATTTGATTAAAGTGCTCGAATTCATTAAAAGCCTTTGAAAGGAAATCACACTGAGGTACAAATGTTTCAATGTTCCCCTCTTTTGTCCACAACCAAATAAACACCTGCAAAGTAGAGTACAGTAGGAGTGTTTGGAAAAGAGGAGGAAAAACACAGGCTCAGGACGAAAAGGTTTTTAATCCTTTAACCCCTGAGACTTTACGCAGTCGGAAAAAGAATAAAATAAGCAACAAAACAGCCAAAGTGATCAATAAAAAACAACAAATATGAATAATAAACCAACAAAATAATAAGTAACATGAAGAAAGTAGGACACGAATGGAACAAATGTGAAGAAAAAACAATAGGTGTTTTTAAAATAATGTCATTAATGTGGGAGCTGTATATATAGTTGTCACAGTAAATTTACCAGTGTTAAAGATGCAGTGTCAAAGTACTTTAATTCTTTCAGAGTTACTCTAACAATGGAAAGAGTAAAATTTAACAAGTTAACATCCAGTGTTGGTGAAAATAATTGGAGTTCACTGGAGGTTTTACACTGTTAGTGTCATATATTCAGTGTTAAAGCAAATTGAATTAATTCAACACTGATAAGACCAAGATATCTTTCAGTGTTAAAAAAAATGACTCTGAAAAGCCCCGCCCACCAACCTCTGAGCTCACACTGACTGGCATTGAAAAACTGTGGTAAGATTTTTTTTTTTCAATAAACGATTCAAATAAAAATAAATAAAAAAAATGTAAAACAATAATTAAAAAAAAAAAAATTGAACAAACTTAAAAAATAACTTCTTGCTTTTTTTCTTCATTCAAACAGAATCTGTGTACACGAATAAAGTTCTGTCATAATTTCAAATAGTTAAAAATCAACACTCTTTGGAGTAATTAATTCATGACCATGTAGTGTACATTTAATACTGGAAAAGTTACTTCTTAACACTAAACCCTTCAGTGTTGAATGTCAGTCATACAATACGTGTTATTTCTCGCACAGTGTAAAACTTGTTTGACACTAATTAGTGTAAAATATTAACAGAAAACTAGCGTAAAGTTGACACTGGAAATGTAGCTCTAGGTTCAGTGTACATTATACACTCTGTAGATAGGGACCATATGTTCTCTGAGGCAGTGTTAAAATGAACTCTTTCAGTGTCATTTTAACACTGGTGTTGTTCCTAATGAAGGGTTGGTCCAGCCCATCCCTCCCTCCTGTCCAGTGACGGTGGGTCTTTTTCTGCTTGTGTTGCCAGTGGAGGTTGTGCCAAACTCCATCAACTGCCAGCATCTTTGAAAGTCATCCAGAAGGAAAGGTGAGTGTTCAGCAGACGAAGGTACCGTCCATTCACAGACAGACTCTGCACTGGCTTTTCCCAAAGGTACAGGCATGCGCACAGCAGCCTGCAGCATCAACTGCACCACAAACACTATACATATAAATACAACTATACATCACTTCAATTCAATATACATCCAGGTCCCCACAAGTTAAATATACAACTGTGTGAAGTACGCAAGTGATGCAAATTATGTGGCCCGATAAAAACATTCATTAATTTCTTCTTCTTTTTTTTTTTTTTTGGAAGTTCCCATAAAGCATGGAGGAAACTGGTGTAAAGCGAAACATGTATTTTTTTTTTTTTACTTATTTTGTTATTATTTAAAATAAGATCTTCTTTAATGTTTTTAGTTTTTTTCTTTTTTTTTCAGTTTAAAAATAACGTTTAACAGTTTGCTAAAATAAAAAAAAAAGATGCATTTAGACTCACTATCCAATGCCTACTTTACCTGCAAGCGATGATTAGAAACTTGGCCCTCATGAGACACAGAAACCTGTGTATGTGTGTGTGTGTGTGTGTGTGTGTGTGTGTGTGTGTGTGTGTGTGTGTGTGTGT
>JAPTYR010000009.1:38488236-38498639 GCA_029814505.1 Siphamia roseigaster
GTAGTGGTCTTACATTTTATACTCAGAGGTCTTAAAAAGCATTATATCTGATCGTCAGAAATGTGCAGAGACCCTGTTTATTATATGTCTTTATTTCTGTGATTTTAAAAAATGTCTGTCTGTCTGTAAACGTTGCCTGTCTTTCTGCCTGATGCAGAGCACCAAGACTCCAGGTCTGCGGCCGATGGAGAAGCGTGATATCAGCCAGGTCACTGAACTGCTTCGAAAATACCTGAAGCGTTTCCAGTTGGCACCTTCTATGGGAGAAGAGGAGGTGGCTCACTGGTTCTTTCCCCAGGACAACATCATTGATACATATGTAGTAGAGGTACTTGGCTCCATTTGATGCCTCAGATTAACTCATTGCCTGACTGTTATTTATTCTAACACTTGTATGTGTCTCACTTTCTCAGGGTGCTGATGGTGTACTGACAGATTTTGCTAGTTTCTACACGCTGCCGTCTACAGTGATGCACCACCCTCTACATCGGAGCCTGAAGGCTGCTTACTCTTTTTACAATGTTCATACACAAACCCCACTATTGGACTTAATGAATGATGCACTGATCCTTGCCAAACTGGTAAATTGACCTCTGTGCCGTGTCTTTGTAAACTATGTCACTGATGGAATGAAGAGCCATTACCTCCATTATCAATGCTTAAAGTGCTGCAAATGTCTTATTGTGACTTCTTCTTCTGTGTTTAACAGAAAGGTTTCGATGTGTTCAATGCCTTGGATCTAATGGAAAATAAGGTGTTTTTGGAGAAGCTCAAATTTGGCATAGGAGATGGAAATCTGCAGTATTACCTCTACAACTGGAAATGTCCCTCTATGGACCCTGATAAGGTAGCTGCATGTTTTGATCATGCATCCTTCAAAGTCAGTGATAACAGTTGAAAAACATCCTGCACTTATTTTTCAGTATTAATAGTGCGTAGTAATTGAGGAGGGGATTCCTGCCTTAAAGTATGTGTGACTTGAAGAAATCATATCAGCTGTGTAGCTAAATCAATTATCATGCCAAAAGTTTAGCCTTTTTTATATATAGTTTCCACTTGCTCCAGCAAATTGTAGGGTAAAATTACATCAACTAAAATTGTAACTGGCTAAATTTGGTTATCTGAGCTTGGTGGAATTTTACTTTCCATCTCACAAAGTCAGAATTATAAGATGTTTATATTTACAATAAAACAGTATTTTTGCAAGCTATTGCTAATAGACCCATTAATAGGGTGTTTGTGTTACAGGTTGGCCTTGTCCTTCAGTAGCCTGTCTCTTCATGGTTGCTGCACACTGATGAAGAGGTTGGTGACAACCTCTGGCAATTCCTTACCTGGACATCCAGGTAGCCCAAGCTAGACAATGAGAACTACAACACAAAACCAACCTGGTGACCAGGATGTTCACCTCACTTGAGGCAGGCTCCTGGCACTTGTGTCATCAAGTACATTCTCTGCTCACCTAGAGGTGAAAACTCTAAATCATCAACATCCTGAATGTGAAGTCATGCTATGCCTGAGATACTCATACAGTACAATGTTCCTGACATACACACTCATACTTAAAACATACAGTTTGACATACAAGAGGATGCCTTGACATTGTGAATTTTGTTTAGTTCTTCCTCTTCAGACATCTCATCACAAGGGACTTGAATTTAATTTGGTTTGAAACTGTAAATGGATATTCAAGAAACCAACTTGACCAGATCACACTGGTTATCCCAACCAGATGCTTAGCTATTGTATCCCCTCTGCAACTGCACTCTTAAAGCCTGAGAGGTTTTTGAAGGCAATCGAGTAATCCTTTTTCCATCCTTTCCCTGTTCATTGTGGCCAGACATTTCTCTGCTGGGTGCTGAGGAAATAGAAATGCTGAGGTTGAAGCATTTATCTTAACTTTTTATTGACAAATTAGGAACATAGAAACACTGTCAAATGACACATATACACAAAAAACAATATCTTCATGCAAGGACAGGTGTGTTGGAACAATGTTTTTGTTAAAAAAAAAAAAAAAAAAAAGTATAGTTACCTGTACATTTAAAGCCAGATCATATTTATTCCTGTAGTACAAGTTTGGGGCTTGGGAGGGCTGATCCAAAGTATTTTCCTCATTGTAGTTTAAATGTCACTGAGTTTGTATGGGAAGATCAGACATCATGGGTTGAACATGGGTTTTGATGAAGAATGTATTGCATCAATGAAGCACAATTTTTGAGTTCGGAAGCAAGCAAAAGGGTCAGCAGGCCCAGATTTCCAAACAGATGCGGTACTTTTAATCTTGGTTTTTAAACAGTGTGAATTGTTAATGCATTATGAACCTGTTTCTATAGCTGGTGTTTTAATGGAACAGTCAAGCCATGTTTAGATTCAGACAGATGCACATGTTTTATAACTTGCATAAGCTTACAGAGGTTGCATGTTGTACTACACACTTTGGCTGTTAAAATAACAGCAAATGTTACGAACATCTGGTGAAGTACAAAGGTGGATGTCAAAAATTGGAAAACAGTTGCTACAACTTAAACTCTAAGCAGACTGAATTTAATTGGAATTACTTTAATGAGCTTGTGGCAAATTTTCCATGTTAAAACTGGACGGAAGACAAAAAAATACAACTGTGTAACTCACAGAATGATAAGAGTAAAGGTTCAAAAGCAAGCCATTGTTTCTGTCCAGAGGCAGTTTTATAGTGTATAAACAGCTTACATGGTTTTACAAAGAACAAAAGTTGTTCAATGTTAATTAATGCAAGTTTTTTTGCTGCATTTTTCTTGCTCAGAGACCATTGCATACTAGTTTAAGTTGCCTTTTGCAAAGCAGTAATCTGCTTCATTAAAATGAAAAGGTTCTCAAAGAAAACACTGAAGTCCTTACCTACAGAACAAGCTTAAATGTGTTCTGTAAACAAGAAAATGCAGAAAAGAGCACAAAATTCCAACCGCATTTATTCAGAAAAATAAACCGATATCAGTAACTGCGTCAATTTGAAATTTTGAGCTTTTCTTGTTTCACCCCCCAGGTCTTCTTTTTATTGACTTCTGATTTTTTTTTTTTTAATTAATGGTACTGTATCTGTGTGTCTGTCAAACATACTGTAGGTCAACTTTTTTTAGTGTGTTGTGCAGCTACATGCGTGAAATTCTTTAAGCGATTCTCATATTTATAATTGTACTTGTCTTAAAACATTAAGAAATTCCAGTTTTTTTTCCAGTATTTTCTGTAAAATGTTTCCAGTTAAATAGAAATTTCAAAATTTCCTTTTAGAAGTTTCAAGTATTTGACAGTTCCTTAAACTCGACTGTCAGACCACTCGTTCTGTGGTGGTGGTGGTGCTGGTTTACTCAAAATATCAGTGTTTAAAAAAAAAAAAAAAAAAAAAAATCTTTTTACTTTGAGTTTGTTACCTTATTTCTGATTATGTTGAAGTGGCTCTGTATCTTAAGAGGCAAAGTTTACTGTTCTTTCTGTATGTTTTCTTCTCCCTTTACTGAATGAGTGAGAAAAGGACAAGAAATACTGCAGTTAATGAGAATGAGCCTGGGTTCAAAGTCCTTTTATTTCACCAAATGCTGAATGAGTGACAGTTACAAGGAGAAACGGCATTTATTCATCACTGAAAATTGTTTGAGTCATTGGTGTGCCTCATGGATGTTGTCACAGATGTTGCCTGCAGCTGTTTGAATGAATTCTGAGCATGTCCGTTTTGCTGCTGTGATGATTTTAGCATTGATGTTGCTAGCCACACCCTTTAGTGAGATCTCAACCTGAAGTACCTGCCTTATTTCAAAGATGTTTTTTTTTTTTTTTAAGATATTTTTTGGGGGGATGGGGAAGTGTACTTTTAAAATGACATACAGCTTTCTCTAACTGAAGAACAATATTTTTATTCAAATCCATTGTAAGCTGTGAAAAAGCTGAAGATCTTGTACCAGCATCATTTAGACATGACCCCATGCAAATAACAATCCGTTTCAACACACACGTCAGCTATACCAGCATGGATATTTGATTGAATAAACTCACTTTAAAACAGAGTAAGTGGTGGATTTATTTTTCCATAACAGGTAAACAGAACTGTTCAACCATAGATCTTGTCAGAACTACTAACATCCATTTTGTTTTTATATGGAGGCAGAATATTCACTATGATTATACCCCTTAAGTAACCTTATTGGAAAAACTGTCATATATATATACATACATGCACACACAGACAGGTTTTTAAGAAATGTGGGGTTCTTCCATTATTTGTGAAATTCACTTAATCACACTTATTTTAAATGGATGAAAAGGTCAAATGTTTTTAAGAAAACAAATTCCCTAAACCCTGTATATAAGCAAATAAATACTGTCTTATGTAAAAAAAAAAAAAAATCACACCAGCTACAAAGTTTGAAATCAAAGTGGTAAGATGAGAAAATGTCAATATCTGTTTCTGCCTCATTTTACTCGCTTTGGTTTTCTTTTCTTTGCAGGGTTAGCAACAACTCTTTTGACTTTGAGAGACTGCAAAGTGCAGGAAGAGACAGATTTGAGTTCCTGGTCAGATTCACTCTCTAGTTTTCGTTTCTGGCCTCTCTTCCCTCCCTCCTCCTCCTCCATCTCTATGTCCACACTGTCCCCTAGAGTCACACCAGGAGTTGCATCTTGCAGCCATGCAACATCCAGTGAAGGTACTCTAGGCGTGATAGCTTCCACAGTGTCAGTGAAGACCTGGTTTTCACTGGCTGGACACTGTCTGAATCCCAGTGCCAGGACACTTTTGAGGCCCAGTGGCTCGGCTATGCTCTGGCTGAGCCGGGGCACCTGACAGGCTGGGACCCCTCTGGTTGCACTAAGGGTGATCAGGTGATCTGTCATGTGTTTTGGTTTGACAGATTTGCACACCAGCAGGAGCTTGAGTTCATTTCTCTCCAGAGCTTTGGTCACCTCATTGATGCCGATGGCCAGCTGTCGCCTGGCTGCCACATCTGTCCAGCCGTTCTGGACCTGTCCATGTGGATCCTGACTGACCTGGACCACAGCTTCTGATGCAGCCTCAGGTGTCTGGCCTTTCTTTTTCTTCCACTGGCGAAACACTTTTACCTCTTTCTTCTCAAAGCCCATGGAAATCAACTTTTCCTTGAGGGTTTTCAGGATGAAAAGCATGTCTTCTTGGGGCAGTGTGCTCCACTTCAGGGTAAAAGGTGAAGTGAAGGAGGTCTTGGATGGAACAGACCTTCTGGCCTCTTTTTTTGATGGTTTTCCTGCAGTGGCCATGGCTAAAATTGAGATAATACCTGTAGTGAAGAAGAAATCAACTTCAGACTTCTACCAGTAAATCCTCCCGTATCAACCTAAAATACAAATGAGAATATAGTCAGATATAATACCACTTAAAATTCGATAGAAACTATCAGCGGTATTTTCTGTTTGTCGAAACCAAATCCCCGTTTCAGTGACAGAAACAAGAATGACAAAAGTAAGTTTTTTACAAATTCTTACCAGATGTTCGATGAAGATCACTGTTCTATTCTTAGTTTGCGTAATCTTTTTATCTTCGGTCCAACATGAGCGTTACATGGACGCAGCCATTTTATTTGAATGTAACTTTATTTAAACAAAGACATGTAATATCGCCCCCCAGCGCTCAAAAGGCAGTACTGCACCCATTCACGACCACATGACGCGACAAAAAAAGTGTTATGTGTGGAATCGTGGAGTCATAATGTTTCAAGAAAAAAGTAATGGATATATGAGGAAAAGACAAGTTTATATGGTGGAAAAACAACCCAGAACTAGAATGGTTAAATAAACCGTCCAGCGGCTGTTATCTAGATTTACAGTATTTATGTATTAATTATTTATCGACATAACCTGTTCATGCTTTCGTTTCGGTCTATTAAAAATATCATGCAGTTAAATTACAACTTTACTCTTGCATGATTCTGTTTAACATCCTCACAATATTATAATGTTATTTCCATGCAGCTGTGATTTCTTTTTATCCCTTTTTTCATTAATACATCGTAACAAATTCAAAATCGGGGGAAATGCAAGAATTTAAGTAGAATTTTTTCCCCCTGAAATATTTACTTTGAATGTGCTTATCTGCGGTTTTGATGTAATAACATAATTGTAAATTTCCTATATTGCGGAGAAATACAATTAACCTTTATTTATTTATAGTCAGCAAGTGGCTGTTCTTCTGTTTCTACTTGCATTCGTCTTATTTTACATGTATGACGTATGGTTCGTATTAACATTCAAAGAAGTGTGGTAGGCTTGCAGTGCTTGTGTTTCTCAGCCAATCAGATGCCCGCTTTCTCTCTGCCCCTCCTCCTCAGGCCTCCTCTTGGTTGCAGCAACAATATTGCATTGATCAGCTGTGCTGCAATTACAGCTGCGTACAGTCATCCAGCCAAAAGGATAAATACGGGGCTGCATCCGCTAAAATGTCTCAGCAGGTGAAGTATTGAATGCGTTTGTTTTTAATTCGATCAGTCTGTATTGGAAATGTCGCTTTGATATATTAATTAGTGTATTAGCAGTGAGTGTTCACGCCCTCTGTATGGTGTCATCCATCTTTGCATGGCGATGAGGCTGAAGTAAAGAAAACACTGTTTTGATATTTTTTTCCTGATTTCAGCCGATAGCTTTTCTGTTGTTTCTGATTAATCAACCTGATTGCTAAAAGACTAATGATAAAACACCAAATGCAAATGGGGGGAAAAAATGACATTTCAGTCACCCAAGTTCATTCAGACTAACATTATTATTATTATTATTATTTTTTTTTAATTTATAGAACATTTTCATTACTCTAAAGAACCTCTGAATTCCTACATTGGTGCAAGTTCAGGTTTTTGACTATGTAAAAGGGCTATGTTATCTAGGCTATAATTATCCAATGCTCTATGTCCCAGATCTTTTGTAAAGTAGATTATTCAAGAGGCACAAAAGCACTGGGTCTGAAACAAAAAAGCCCATTGTTTATCACCAACTTGGACTACAATAGGTTTCCCGGGCTCTGACCTATGTCTACAATACTATGCCCAGATTTCTCTTTCAGTTTTTTCTGTAACTAATTAAAATGCATATTATATTCTGTGATTATTTACACCAACTGGAACAATAAGTTGTTTGTCTAAAGGCAGGGGAAACTGAAGGGGTTTGTGTACTGATGATGCAGAAAGAAACTACTGTCCGCAGCAGGTTTTAAATGAAATGAGTCAAATATTCAATGAGTGATGTAGTAGGATTTTTTCCTTTTGCAGGCAGAGTTTGACAAGGTAGCGGAGGATGTGAAGAAGGTGAAGACGAGGCCTTCAGACCAGGAGCTGCTGGACCTGTACGGCCTTTATAAGCAGGCAGTTGTTGGAGACATTAACATTGGTATGGCCTAAAACCAATGAGCAGAATTATGCCCTGTGCTTCTTGATTTTAAAAATGTCTTATATTGGTGCATGTATTCACATTTTTAGATAGGCCAGGAATGACTGACTTGAAAGGGAAAGCCAAGTGGGATGCCTGGAACTCAAGGAAAGGTAAAGAATAAAAAATACCTTGTGGTTTAAGACTTTTTTTACCTGATATCAGCTACTGAATCAGTGCAAAAAAAAAAAAAATAAGAATTGTGATTTAATACAAAACAATTCCTGTGGTTCCATGTGCTTTTTCAGGAATGTCAAAGGAGGATGCCATGTCAGCCTACATTACTCTGGCTAAGGAAATCATCGGCAAATATGGGATGTAAGAATTTTAAAGACCTGACAAAATAGCGTTACATGAAATGATAGCCTTCAGTCAAATTAACACTAATGCTATTGCCTGCAAGAACACATAGCCTTATTTCAGAGGCCATAATTATGCAGGTCTACAGTGTAATTTTAATTATACCGTGTCACTTAAAGTTTTCCTTACATTTACACAAGCATGCATTTTCAAAAATTATTTGACACAAAACATTGGATTAATGCTTTTCTTATTTTGTTTACATACAGTAGTTGAAATCTAAATGCACACGGTATACTCTGCACATGTGCATTTCATTATGTAGCTTCAATTAACTTCCATTCAAAACATATGTAATAATTACTAATTGTCAAATGTGAAAATACTTTCCACATTTTGAAATTAAAATTGTCTGCACTATATCTGTTGTATCTGTTTATTTTCTTCAGCTATTTTTGCGAAACAGTTGTGAAAGATTATTTAGCAGTTGATTTTGAGCTTTTCAGAAATAGCCACTGTGCTAGCTTGTACCTGTGTATAAAAACAGTCTCAATCTCTTAATTCTCTGCTTTTATAAAGAAGAAAATAACTGGTGCTGAACATGCTAGGGCTGTGGAAAAAGGAGACTATATAAACTCTATGATGACTACCTCTGGACAAAAGGATGTTTCATTAACAGCAGCTCACACATGACCACAATATTTCTATTTACAATTCACAATATTTATATCACAGACCATCGATATTTGTGAAAGACTTTGACATATTGCATTTATTCAAAATCCAATCAAGGATTAACATATGTGTGTCCATGATCTACGCTCAAAACCTGTCTCTAGTTACAGGTATTAAGTGCCATACTGGTTAAAAATAAATACACAGATCAGCCATAACATTATGATCACTGACAAGACAAGTGGTTATAATATTGATTATGTCATTACAATTGTACCTTTCACTGGGTTGAATATATTCGGCAGCAAATGAACATTTAGTTCTTAAAGCTGATGTGTTGGAAACAGCAAAATAAGCAACATGTGACAAACAGTGACTTTGACCAGGTCCATTTTTAACGGTGACAACTGGGTCAGAGCATCTCCACATCTGCAGGTCTAGTTGGGTGTTCCTTGTCTGCAGTGGTTACAGATGAAAAATTAACTAATCCCAGTCTGAAACATCCCATCTCTGGGAGGTGTTGGAGGAATAAATCTGTTTTGTGGAGTTCCAGCAGGACCTGAGAGATCTGCTGCTCACGTCTTGGTCCAGATCCCACAGCACATCTTCAGAGGTCTGATGGGTCCAGATCTCAGGTCAGGTGTTTTTGTGGAAAAGCGGGAACTGACACAATATTAGACGAATGGTTATAATGTTCCACTCCCATAGAGGTTGGTTGTTCTTTAGATACTTTTGGTAGGTATTAAACACTTTACTCTGGGAATCAACAACAAGATCTGGGGCTGATCTGACCCAGTGATTTGACGATCACTATTTTTCCCTTGTCAAAGTTGCTCGGGTCTTGACTTGTCCCCATTTTGCGGTTTGTAACATATTAACTTTGAAGCATAAATGTCCACATGCGGTCTGATAGATCCATTGTAATTAGATAATCCAAAGTAATGTCACTGTACCTCTAGTAGTAAAAATATTATGGTTGATTTTATTTTTATTATTACCAAACCTTCATTTCAAGGACTACAGATAAAGATTAAAAAAATCAAACTACTAGGAACTAACAATTTAATCATATAACACATATGAAAAGGGGATACAAATAGATTCATAGATACTAGTGCACTCTAAAAGGTTTTTCATATAATTTGACTTTAATCACATTTGGGGGAGTCTATAAGCTTAATACTACAAATTTATCATTCAATTTCAGCCAGGTGTCCATGTAAACTGGGGGATGTTTTTGATATTCTACATTTGTGATTATGAAATTTACCAAATAATATTAACAAGTTAATATGTTCAATGTTGCTCTTGTGGATAAAACCTATAATTGCAGATTTACAATAATTTACAATGTGATATTTGATTTTACACATAATACGGTTGATTGGTGTACAGTATGTTTTCCTAAGAGTTGTAATGCGTGTACAGCCTTGCTGTTTCTGTTTTAATGCAATTAATGTTTTTTGCTCTGAGTGGCAGCTCAATAAGTGTTAGTGCTAATGCTCAGTACAGTGTGTATGGGTAAAGTGCAGACTGAATTTAGTCAAGAAATTAACAAAGTGAGTTAAGTTTAACCTCTTAACATAGACTATAGTTGAATAGGCTTACCAAATATCTACTAATTAGTGCTATCTCTGTGTAAACTGTAAATGATTTTCACGTTACCTTTTATACATCATACTTGTGAGATTGGATTAGATTAGATTTTACTGATCCCATTCACTGGTCAAGAAAAAAAAAAATCACTGGTCAAGAAAAAATAAATAAAAAATCACTGGTCAAGAGTCAAGACAACGACAGCACGAAAAAAAAAAAAAGATAATCCAAAAGACAAACATTCAAAATATTGTTCAGCTCTGGATGTTTACTCACTGATGCACTAAACTCAGATTCATCCACCTCTACTTCCAAAATTTGCAGCATCAGGTTTCTTTCTTCTTCTTCTTCTTCTTTTTTAACGGCGGTTGCATTTTTTGTTTGTGCATTACCGCCACCCACCGAATGCAAAT
>JAPTYR010000009.1:38977269-38989953 GCA_029814505.1 Siphamia roseigaster
TAACATTTATCCCTTTATTATTCTTCTCCAGGTAACTCGAGTTCTGGTGGCTCGCTTCCTGCAGCGTTCCAAACGCAATCTAGCACCCTCAACAGAGCATGCTGGGAATACAGGACAGGGTCCAAAGAGGAGGGGCGGAGCTGAGGGAACTGGAACCAACCATCTGCCCCTGGACCAAGTATGATAATGTGTTATGAATTAACTCATTAATGCAAACTCTAGTAGAGGGAGCTACCAAATCCAACACAAATCTGTAACAAACCTGCATCTAATTTTAAATATCTATAATATCAGAGATGTATTCTGTTGTACCCTGCTATTTTTGCCATGTTTTTTTTTCTTTCTTTTTTTTTACTTCTTAGCCTCATAAAAGGCTTTATAGAGCTTGTTTCCTCATTAAATGTATTCATCATTTTCAGGTGTTGCGGACCCCTTGGAATACCAACTGGGGACACCCCAATCATCACTCCCATCACCCACATTACCGTGGCCACCACCATTCCCACAGTGACAGTCGACACAATCGACATTACAGCAGCCGAGTCCCAGAGGGCATCCACCTGCGTAGCTGTGGAGATTTAAGCTCCTCCTCCTCATTACGTCGATTAGTGACTCCTCACACCCCTCATGGTTCATCAGGAGCTCTATATTCAGAGTCTGCACTGTGAGGACAAAGTAGGAATAGAGGAGGAGGTATGCAAGGAGACAGGTCAAATGGTGACTGAAATGAGTAGAAAAGGGGCAGACTGATGATAAGTACAAGCTATGGTTTTAGTTTATGAAATCTGGACTGTTGTCCCTCCTTGCTCTCTTTGTCACCTCCATTTTCTGAAGCCAACTGCGCAAACAGCCTTATAAAGTGGTGCTCTTTATCACAACATAAAACCAGAGCTCACGTATTTCGTTGTTCAACAGCAGTGAACGGACCTAATGCGTATATTTGACCATTCAGGTCCCTGTTCTGAGGCTGGCCAAAACCAAACTAGAAGCGTCCTTACAGTGATTCTGTGTCTATCTCTCACCATCCTCATCTGGAAATATTTTTTCCTCAAGACTTGAGACAGAACTCTTCTACTAGTCATGCTACAACAACCACTTGTGTACTTACAGCCTGTAACATAATTATGGGTTGCAAAATGCTTCTGGTCCTTTTGTACATTGCTGATCATTAAGAGGATCGCTCAGGTGAAGTGATCATGGGAACTCTAATTTTGTCTTCCATTTATTGAAAACATGCATCTCAATACACTATCCACGTATAGTTTGCTGAGTACATTGTAAATTAAACAGAAAAGGCTGAACACGAGGACACACTGACTCACATGGAAAACATTTTACTAAGTTGAAAATTTTGTCTTTTTAATTTTGCAATTCAAACCTCCATTATTTTACACTTCCATAAAGCCCTTCACAGAGAGGAAGCCAGCATTTCTAACACATGAAAACATGCCACAGACACATGCTCTTCTTTGAAATATAGTCTCTGTGAGTGTCCACTGGGCACAGTGGTTTGATTTGCATATGTGCATGTTTTGCTACAGCCTCCCCAATACAGCAGGTACCTTGTGCATTAGATTCTGACCGTCTGTGTAACTAAGTAATATGTCTTCAGAATGTCTTTATCTGCATGTTTTGACAATGCTTCTTACTTTTTTCCTCTTGCACCCAAGACCTTTGATAGTAGCAATTTGAAATGCATTTGTGTTAATAGAAAGCTGAAAGGAAAGGTCAGAGTCAAAGATATGTAGTGTTTATCAAGTTAATTCCAGATGGCTGCAGAGATGCCTCTGCAGACTAATTTGATTTGAAAATGTTTCAGATGCACAAACATATCTCTGACACTGGCTAAATCAGCCTAATTCTGTAAGATAAACAGATGTAGATTGCACTGTGACTCTGGCATGAAGAGTCTCTTGCAATAATTGTACAGACTTATTTGATACAAGGTTAGAATTCACATTACAGGTTGCCAAGGGTCCCCTTTTGAATTGCAGGGATTATGAGTAGGTAGTTAAATGTAAAAACCTTGGGCTGCTGGTACCGCAGTGACAGTAATGATGTGATTCTGACAGCTCTAGAGACAGAATAAGTGTCAATGTATGTATCAGATTGGAGCTTTTTCTTTGGAACATATTTTAGTGTTCACTAAGTGATATTGACCCCATGTCAGTAAAGGCACATTTTTGGATACACTCATATGTATGTAAATTATTTAAAAAAGTACATGCATACACACTTTACCTGCACATGGATGCAGACACACTCATACACTCCCTTATTTAGGCACTGAGCTGTGTTTCTACCTCCTGCCTTGCATAAAACATTATTTATTTAAATAAATGTATATCTGTATTGCAGGCTAACAGGACAGAGCCTTGAAACATGAATTATAAATGTATCTAAATATGACACCTATTCCAGATTTTAAATGCAGTGTCAATGGCAAACTCTCAATGCAAGTTATGTATTTCAACCTATGAAATAAATGATAGACTTAAAAAGGAACTCTTATGTTGATGTTTTCTACATTCAATAGATTTCCTGTTTCTCTATTTCTACTCCTGTCACTAAAATCTTAATTAGCCTACAGAAATCGGTAATCGTCCCTTTCCACTTAAACCCCGCCTCTATTAAGTTCCCATTGGTTAGTCAGTATGAAAGCCCATCCTGGTTCGATGTAACTGTCAAATCAAAGCGCTTAATGTCAAATGGAGCCTTTTAAGCCCCGCCCACTTGCACCACTCGCAAAGGTCCCCGGGTAGTTTAGTTCAGTGGCGCTTTAATAAAACGAGCTGCACTGAGCTGGAGAACTACAACCGACACGTCCTGTTTCACGAGACGTTCACAGACTTCAGTTTCATACAAAGAAGAATATTAAGACGAGAAGAATATTTACTGTATTACACTGAACTGTTTGGGAAAAGGGAAAAGAGGACAGTAAAATAATGGTAAGCAATGACATGAGTGTGGCTAAAAGAATACTTTGTTGGTTAAAGTAATAGAGGGCGTAACGTACCTGCCGGATGCGCTTAGACAACATAAGCTAACGTCAGCTAACGCGCCTCTTCATAACTAGGGAACATAGCAGCTACTAATGGTTTCTGTCTGTCTCTCGTCTTAACCTTAATCCTTTACAGGGTTTAGTGGACTGTTAGCCATGCAGCTAACTAATGACAGTTAGCCTTTTTGGTACAGCTCACTATCCGTACGCGATGTGTAGAGCTAATGGTGCAGCCTGACCAGTTTGACCTGAGCTTGGTAACATTAGACTGAGCACTTGGTCCTCTCGGGAATGAGACATCTCATAAGTTTAGTTTTAAATACTCCAAAACTTATCAGGACCATGCGGTTGGCTGCATTTCCGATGAATCTGAAAAACCCATCTCTCATGCTGTGCACATCGTCTTCTCAGGGAGACTCTATTTGCAATGGGACACACAGCAAAAAGCCACTGTTGTCAGACTCTCAGATGTTTGAAATCCAGTTTGAGGAGCTGGTGACAGAGCTGACTGAGAGGGACTTCACTGATCCTGCCCTGGCCGATGCCCTCCACAGGCTCAGAGAGGTGAGTCTGTTGTCTACAGCTGAAGTTCTCGTTCAAGTGCTGTCTTGTTATACCTCGATGTTATTTGCCCCCAGGTTCTGTTGTATAATGCCCCTGGAGGCAAGAGGAACCGGGGCCTCTCTGTGATTGGCTCTCTGCGAGAGCTTGTCCCATCCACTGAGCTCACCCAGGACACCGTACAGCATGCTCTGTTGATTGGATGGTGCATTGAACTGGTGAGAATATGACCTGTGTTGGAATAAATACAACTCATGACATGATATCAGTGCAAATACATTACAAATAATGAGAATCCACACTTGCATCTCAACCTTGTAAGTATACACAGGTATTCAAAACCAAAAATAGTACAAGAGTGTAATTTCACTCCCCAAAACTAGATAATTGGGTGATTTAGTAATGTTAACCTCTTAACAGGGGTGTCCAATGTCAGTACTAGGGCCGGTAACCTTTATGTTTTAGATATTTCCGTCTTCCACCACACCTGGTTTAATTAATGATCAGCTTGTCATCAAGCTTTGTAGAAGTCTGATAATGATGTAATGGCTTCTAGATGTGGTGGAAGAGGGAAACATGTAAAACATGCAAGATACCAGCCTTCGAGGACCGGATTTGGATATCCTTGCAAGTCTAACCCATTTGTGTGGCTCAATGGGCTTCATTTTCGGTTTGCCTCATTGTTTTCTCAAGTTTCGTGAAAATCTATGCAGCAGTTTTTCCATAGTCCTCCTGACAATTCAGTCAGTTCAACACATGTAACGTCATGAACTTGATGCTAAAATCAGTCCAGTACTTCAAAAACCTAGAAGCTTCATGTAAGTTAATTTAAGTAAAACGCAATACTCTTAAACGGCCTATATCATGCATTTTTATGCCTTTAAGAGTAAGCTATATGTATGACAATATATTACCTGTAGTACACCGAAGAACGAATTTCATATGAAATTATTTTATTTTCGCGAGCTGCTTTTCCAACCCGGCAGTAAGACGCCTCAATCTCTGAGGTACCGCCTCTCCTCCATGTGGCTACACTAAAGCCGGCCACAGCAGCATTAGTGTGTTCTGCCCATGAAAACAATATCTGTCTATCAAACAAGTAACAAAAATATGCGTGGCACAATGTGTGTGGAAAGACTTCAGCATTGTACAATTTTTGCTAGCAGATTTATTTACTTATGGCTTGTGTCTCTCCATCAGGTCTGATTGTAGGAACTGCACCAGTTCTAAGGTTTAGTCTCCCGGACAATCCACTCTGACACAGGCCAAGGTTCACCAGGCAGTCATCTGTCAAATGTCGGTAGCAGACAAAAAGCTGCTGGCTGCTTTGTCGTGAACTCCCGAATATAAACTCCAACCATTTCTGAAGAGTAGGCTCTTCAGGAAGGCTGAACAAACTCTTAAATCTCTCACAGCCAAATATACATTGATGCCACTTAGAAGACATTGTCTGGAGCAAAATAAACAAAGTTATTGTCACTTTGTAGATTAGTGGCGAGAGGAGCCACTTCTCAATGTTGATGCTAAAGTAAAAGTGTTTTTGCTTATCGGTTTCTCTTTGTGTGGAGAAAGTGGGTGTGTGAGTTAGCCTCGGTGCGATGCTAGTAGCAGAGACACTTCCTGAAGGGGGCGGCTCCCCACGTTAATGCGTATGAATGTGGGGACCCAGTTGTTATCAGGGATGAGGCGGAGCTGCCAGTCAGAGCAGGGTTGAGGGGGAATACTCAGAGATGCGTGAATGGAGCAAAATGCCATTTTGGGGGTGTTTTTGGTGAGATGTTAACATTGTAACATGCTTAAAAGCTTAAAAGTGTGGCTGCCCCTCCAACCACTCATATGCATCTATACCCCAGTGTGAGTAGCAGCACTGGAGGCAAGGAGGGTGAAGTGTCTTACCCAAGAACAACAACAGCATTTGACTAGGGCAGTAGTTAATAACCCTTCTGTTATTGGATGACCTGCTCTACCTCCTGAGCCACAGCCGCCAGAGATAGGTTGTACTTGTAAACAAGAGAAGGCACATTCTTTCAAATTTTATTACATTTCTGTCTGCCTAACCTTCATCAGGTATGTAGGCAGCATCCTAATGAAGGTGAGAGAGACTGAAACATAACCGTTTCAACAAGAAACCTAACAGTATGAAGGAACTTTACTTTCTCATTTAATGTGGGTGTTAAAAGACTTAAATTATTGGCTCTTGAGATACAATGACATTTATCTTCTCTGACCTTGCCTCTCTTCATCAATTTAAGGTTTGTACTAGTTTGAAGTCCGGTTTTGTAGAAGCTACTTGTATAGATTGAAGGAGGGCTGTGGTGTACAGCCTTATGTTCATAAAATCTTAGCTGATGTCTTGACAGTCACAGTTTATAATGGTTCCACATTTTGTTGTCTCTTTTGGTTGTAGCTTCAGGCATTTTTCCTAGTGGCTGATGATATCATGGATGCATCTGTGACTCGACGAGGACAGCCATGCTGGTACAAGAAGGTCAATTTTACTGTTTGTTTGTTTGTTTTTTCTTCCAAGAAAATTAATTTGTGCTATGTCAAGTACATTTTTAACACAGCCCAAATTTCAAATTACAACTTTGCATCCATTGGCTTTAGCGTAACGTTTAACAAATGTTTTCAGGTTCTCATATAAATTATTTGCCTGTTCTTTTTAAAGGATGGAATTGGTATGGATGCCATCAATGATTCATTTCTTTTGGAAGGGTCAATCTACAGACTACTCCGCAGACACTGCAGGGACAAACACTACTACTTGAAACTACTTGAATTATTTACAGAGGTAGTACAAACATTACTTTGAACACACACATATATACAGAATTGAGAGACTTACGCGTGCGTGTGTGTCTTTGTTTTTTAGACATCTTTCCAGACGGAACTTGGCCAAGCCCTTGACCTCATGACTGCTCCACCTGGTCAAATTGACCTCAACAGATTCACAATGGAGAGGTAAGCATTGTACACATGTTTTTACTGAGCATATGAGGTAAAGTTTTTAGAGAAACAAGTAAAGTGACTGTGCAGTTTACCACAGAGAACAGGGTAAATGGATGTCTATTTTGGTTTTCAGGTATAAAGCTATTGTGAAATACAAAACCGCTTTCTACTCTTTCTACCTCCCAGTGGCTGCAGCAATGTACATGGTCAGTATGTGTTTGTAGTGTAAATTTGGATTTAAAAAAATCTGTATACTCACACCTTTTCTTATGATTAAGCTTCTCCCTGCAGCCAGAGCTTTACTAAAGAGGTGCACATTGTCTGTAATGTTTTTTATATTGTAAACAAATACAATTCAATAGCGTGGTTACATGTACCCCTAAAATTACTGGACAAGATTCGTAGTGAACATAGTTTGTCAATCAGAAGATGATCAGTGGGAAGGAATCTAGGGAAAGTAAGATGACGAATTTAATCTTGTTTAAAGTATTTATTTTCTTGTCTTTATAGGCAGGAATCAAGAGTGAAGAGGAACACAATAATGCTAAACAGATCTTACTTGAGATGGGAGAATTCTTTCAGATACAGGTATACTATTATTTATTTGTCTGGAATGTATTGCACAATAGCGTCACATTGAATTGCTAGACTAATGTCAGAGTGTGAACATGTCACCGACAGGATGATTACTTAGACTGTTACGGTGACCCTGCTGTGACTGGGAAGATTGGTACAGATATCCAGGACAACAAATGCAGCTGGCTGGTAGTAACAGCCCTGGAAATGATGACTCCTGAGCAGAGATCAGAGCTGGAGGTGAGTGTTCATGTTGTACTAGAAAACTTATAAAGCTGAAACCTCCTTTTAGTTTGTACTGCAGGTTTATTTTTGCTAAATGAGTGCAGTTATTTGTGATGATGTTCATAAAAAGCTCAAAAGTTTCTTATTTTGCCTTTATGAAAAGACATAAACCATACTTGGAATGTTAATGTCCCACAGTATTTATTCCATATTGGTCCAGATTGGAAATTAAGTTTAATTAAGGCAGTTTTTTTCCTTATTAAGCAGCTATATTAATGAAAAAAGATAACATCTCGATCAGACCAGGGCAAAGTAAGGCCCGGGGGCCACATGCGGCCCATTAGCTGACCCTGACCGGCCCACACTGTAAAACCTGGGAAGTAAGTTTAACTCAAATAATACAAGGAAACGCGTTGCCTTGAGTCATTTAAGTTTGACAACTTATTTAAATGAAGTTAGATTAAACTCAAATAATTTGAACACCACACTTTAAACAGTAGAGTTGTGACCACTTGTGTATTTTGCTTAATGTTGACTTGACTTTTTTAGGCCCACTTGTGCAATTTAAGTTATTACCACTCAGGCCCACTGTACAATTTAAGTTATTACCACTCAGACGTCCAGTTGTTAACTACTCAAGCTATTTGAGGAAACATGTTGCCTTGAACCATTTTAGGTATGAAAACTTGACAGGAAACACTGATCAATTAAAATGTTTTATTGAAATTCCGTGACCAAAAATTGAACACAGTACAAAAAAAGCAATGTTAACAGTTCTACATCTGTAGTGTTTTTCAGAGAAAGAAAAAATATATACACAATCTACAAGGGAGTCAAAATTCTTCCAAAATGGTGGGCCCAAGTTGAATGGGCTGACAAGTGAGAGGGCTGTGAGCCAAAAACACATGACAGCACAGCTTTAATCTGATGAATACATGCCATGTTTCATAAGATTAAATGTTTCAGATTAGTTGTATTTTCCTAATAAAAGCATGAACTAATATAGAAATGCCCCTTGTAGGATCAAAAACAAGATAGATGGAACAAAGGAGAAGGGTAAAAAAAAGTGTTAGGGATGAAGGACTTGTCAATACAGGTCGGTAACACCACTCGCATGTATGCCACAACATCAACTGTTTGAAAAGCCATGTCACCCATCCACATTCATGTGACTCCGATGAAGACAAAAGTTATACCGTTGAAGCATGTCGGGGTAAAGGAAAAAAAAATAAAAAATTAACATGTCTTCAACAAGACATAATGGATAAAGCATTACAAAGACTTGGCCCACACTCTTATTCCTAATGTTGAACATTGCCAGTGCCAAAAGAATTGAACATGCTATGGCTACATCAAAGATTTGCGTTTAACAAAAAAGTGCCATCTACCTGGCAGTGATTGTTAAGAAAATGAACACATCTCAATAATACCTCTGCATTTGCTAAAACAACCAATAAACAGCCGTTTTGACCTACAAAGCATTCGTTCTTTTTTTAACCTGTTCAAACACCAAGCTCTAACTCATTCTTGAGTGACTGCAATTTTGGCCTAATCTGTCGCCTTCCATCATCAAGGTTCAGGAGAACAATCTGAATAAATTCAAAGAAACATTTCAGTTTTAGAGGGTACTCTAGATGCAGAGCATAGATCAGGCTGAACAAAAGAACGAGTGCCTCGGCCCAGTATTTGTGTGAAACAACCACCTGGTCCTCCAGAATGACTTTAACGCACTGCGTGTTGAATGGTACTGCAGATGCATGCTCTTCTGTAATTGCAAGGAGTGTGACTGCTCCGGTTTGGCATTCCTCGAACTCAGCTTCCTAACAATAAAGGAAAACAATGTAGAAGAATGCAAGTTATCACAATGTCCAGTGCAGCATAACTGAATGATTATTTAAGAAATACTTTTAGTTTTTCCTTTTCTTGCTTTGTGCAGAAAAACAACAATCCTACACCACAAAAGTAGGTTACCATGTGTACAATTACACAGCTCAAAAAATGAACACAATAATAAGATTGCTATGCCAGCTTAATCCTAATTCTGAATGTTAAAATCAGCCCATCTAATAGGAAGTAACACTGATTATGTTCTGGCGTTCCTTTCCTTTTGTTAACACTGTAGATTATAAATCGTACCCCTTAGATTGTAGGAAGGTTGTGTGTGCGTTTATGCATGTGTGCTTGAACGTGTACAGTTACAGAAACTGCAGCATGTTTGTAAACACAACAGACAATTGGGAGGACTGAAACAGCCATTAACAATTAAACGGCATACCTTGCAGCTCTTGAAAACCTCAGACGGATCTTCGTTGAGATATAGGGCCAAACCAAACAGGACTGTAGTTCTGGTTGCCTGGACGTCATTATTCTGTTGAGTGTTATGACAAACAAAAACATGAACAACATCTCTGATCAAAACTGTGTTTTCTCCAGGAAATGTTAACAGCAGTGTTGTTCTACTGAATAACCCAGTCATTATCGCAGTGACAGAGGCCCTCCATTGTGAGAGATGCGAACTGAAACACATTTACATTAGGCCTTGCTCACCTTGATATGAACTACAGTATATTACTGTACTTCTGCGTCAGAAGTCAAGGAAGTCACCAGTCATAGAGGTGCGATCTTAAAAAGTGCACTGTGTAATATTTTGAGTTACACCCAGAGCATTTAGTAGTTATCAGAACTCATGCTGCTCATTCACAATCTTTACCTTTTCCACAAATACTTACGACCACCAAATTGTATGTACTCATTATGACTTGGGAAATGGCACTTTTCAAGCATGTAAAGCTGCATTAACAGAAATACAATTTAGCTGCAAAATGTACCATACATTGGTCATACTAATAAATATTGGTTCATAAGCTCAAACTTAGCAATAGGCAGTGCGGTTTCAATTAGAGGTATACCTACTCTGGACACAATCCTACACAGTGCACCTTTAAAGGAACAGTCCAGCATACTTCCAACCTCTAAACTTAAGAGCTCAGAAAATTATATTCTAATTTTCTGAGCTCCTAAGTTTGGAAGTTGCTGAGGAAATCACAATTTTCTTCAGAAAAAAAAACCCCAGATCACATCAACTCAATTGAAACATTGTACTTTCTGAACTACATTTCATTGTTCAGGGAACTACTTTTGCTGCCTTGGTGCCTGTCTCTGCACAGCGATGAGCTTTAAGAACTATCCTTCCATGCTTTTATTCTCTTGGGGTCACACTGGGCCTGAGCTGCCGTATATTTCTACTGGATCCACTATCGGGCTTCATTGAGAGCAAATACTCAAACAAAATAAACCACCCCACGCCTCCTTCTCTCGGCACCGTTGCGGTCTCGTCCTAAACTCTCCTGGTCTCGGTCGCTTTCCCCGCCTCGTTCAGTTGCACTCCTCGACAACCTGTCATTTTGCGACTGTTGTTTACCGTTTGATTGCAGTGAAGAGAACCCATGGAGGTGGGGGCAGTGGAGATGCTCTTCCTTCTCCTTTTGTCCTTTTCCACTTGTTTAACCGTGTTCTTACACTATCGGCTTGTATTATAGATTTTTTTTTTTATTATATTGTTTTATATTAATGCTTCATCAAAACATGAAACTGTCTTGAGTTGAGTTAGATATGCAACAAAGTGTAAAAAATAATTCAAATGTAATTGAATGAAGTCGTTTTTTTTTTTTTGCTGAACAGAATTGAGGAAAAATAATGAAGTACAATGAAATTGATGCAATAAATGAACCAAGAAATCCTGATTTATACCTTTCGTGCATATTGGTCACTACGGTGACAGCTTTTCCACAGCTGTTCTCTTTGTTGGTTTTGCATCATCCAAATAACTTTGTTGTTCTTAATGAGCAAAATAATTTTAAAAAAGTTTGTTTTTTTCCCCACATTATTTCAATTAAATAACAACTATAGTAATAACTAGTATTAGTGTGTGTTAAAATGTGACAAAACATCCGATTAGCTGAATGGATTTTTTTTTTACATTCACTTTCTGATGATGGGTTTTAAATAATGTTTATTTGCTTCAAAGATTGAACACATGTTGTTCAGCTGAGTGGCCTTTTTTTTTAAGTCCAGGAAAAATAAGTTCATATAAAAAAATTAAATCACATTGTTTTTCATGCCTAAAGAAGAATAAAAACACTTAAGAAATCTCAACTAAGGTTCTCATAATTCATGCACATACTACACTGTAAAATCTAATAAGTTGACTTTACTTAGAAAAACTGAGGAAACCGATTACCTTAGAATTTACAAGTAAACTAAACTTACGACTTTTAAGTGTGGACCAGTTTTAAGTTTGACACACTTAAAAATTGTAAGTTAAGTTTACTTCGAAATTTCAAGGTAATCGGTTTCCTCAGTTTTTCTAATTAAATTCAACTTTTAGATTTTACAGTGATAATTATTTGACCATAACATTGCTGTATTTTTATCAAACTGTATTCACATAATTCTGTATATTTTACTTTTTAGGGACAAATCTTGCACATTTGCATTTGCTAAGACACAATGACACATGTATGGGGATTGCTGTTCTTATATATAAGCATAAATCTGTTGTAGTAAGTCACCATATTGTTGAATGATTGACTTTTCTCTGCAAAACACTAAATTTTCCACTCTTAAACTACACATTTTCTACAGTAAAGATTTATTTGTGAAAGCTCTAAGGAATTTAAAACCAAAAAAACATAACACTTCTAAATGGAAAATGCGGTTTTCAAAGAGTTAAGCTACAAATTACATTTTAAACATTAAATTGCAGTTTTCATCTGAACCACTCGCCCCATAAATGGAAAAAACTCTCCATATGTGAGGAAATAAAATGGCAGGAGGGCCACTGACCTTTTAAAAATATTGTTTGGTGTATATCTGGCTCAACTAGGGTAAGTCCGCTGGGAGGTTGAGTTGCGTTCTGTCTAAGTCTTGCAGAGCAGATGAGTGACACCGGATGACCAGCTGTGTTGTTTAACCCTCATCACTGGAGGCGAGTCAGATCTGGGCCAGGCCTGTGAAGCTGCCCATCACAGAAGATGGCCAGTTTGGATCCATAAATGCTTCCTATGACTCAATAAAAGAGGCCATTGTTTCTGCGCAGAGTATTGTTGGATTATCTGTGCTGCTTCAAACACATCCGAAACACTCTGTATTTTAATGGAGGGGAAACTGGCGATGGTTTTTCCACATTTTTCTGCAAACTGACCCTTCAGAACCACTCATGGTAAAAAAAGAATCCGTGTATCATTCGTTCTTTTGTTTTTCAACTGCCAATCAAAAACAAAAAAACAAAAAGGCGACTGATTATTTTGTTTTTCGTTTTCTTAATCGAACATGAAAAACGAATATATGCCTGGTTTTTCATATTTCGATTT
>JAPTYR010000009.1:39010014-39034090 GCA_029814505.1 Siphamia roseigaster
TGCAAAATTCACAAAACAAATGAATAAGTTTTGTGCCCATGGTTGAGATCTACCTAACAAGCCAATCAGAATGGAAAGCTGGTGAGAATTGAGGGAGGAGATACGATTTTTGTGAATTGTGGACGACGGACGACAGAAAACGGACGACAACGACGGACGCATCACCACGGCATAAGCTCATCCGGATGAGCTAATAATAAAAATTACTAAAATGTTTTGTGCATTCGTAGATCAACTGTGATCTGTATGTTGTACTCAATATGAGTAACTGATAAGCTGAGGCATAATTTAGTTAAAATAACATTTATTTTTATGAAGAAAATTCAGGTTGTTCATGGATTTTCAGGTTACTCACATTTTTTGTGACAGGGTTTTCATAAAAAATCTTCAGTCTAATCTTTTTGCACTAAACCAAAGAGTAAAAAAAATGGAGTTTTCATTATTTATTTAGTTATAATACTATTTATAGGTGGCCTGGCCTGCTTGAGGGCACATTGGGCGGTATGTGACCCCTGAGCTAAAATTAGTTTGATATATGCAATAGGACAAGTTAACCTTATCACAGGTCATGATAGATTCTTTCACCCAAGACACCCAAGTGAATACTGGACTGTTTTTCACAGATCTTGTCACATGTCCCCTGAATATTCTGACACAATAAAGTATACTTCAGACACACAGAGTTGGAGCTTGAAGCCAGTCTCATGAGATCTGGACACACAAACCTTGACTAAAACTGTTAAAAACAAGCAGGAAAATAAATCATCATTATCATAAAATCGTGCTAGCTGTCTATAAAATAAACCTGATATTAATGTATTATTTTATTTAGACCGTACTAATCTACTTTCATCCATCCATATTACATTCTTAACCCTTAGGAGACATGTACATTAGTATATAGTTTCATATCACTGGCACCAGGTACAATGACAGTGATATTCAATTTTGCCTGGAGGATTAATAAAGCTTATCTGCATCTGTATCTGCACCACCTTTGTTACAGATGATAATACACCAATTAATTATCCCCAATGTATTCCTGGTTTGGAACATTATAAACAAATTAACAATCCCGCCTCAAGAGAGACAGGCTCATATAAATGATGAAAACACTTCCAACATAAGAAACCATAAAAGGTTAAGATAAACCTTCTCATTCAGGGGTTTTTTTCCCCCCTTTGTTTCCCCATTACATTCTACACTGTTTAAAACTGAGGACATTAGAGCTATGAAAGAACATGGAATAATGTAGTAAATCAAAAGTGCTAAACTGACCAGAATTTTTTATATATATTTTACATTCTTTAGACAGACAGACAGACAGACAGACAGACAGACAGATATGGACTTTATTGATCCTGAAGGACATTCTGTATTAGCTTCCTTTTGCTGTTTTACACACTCTTACTATTCTCTAATGAGAATTCTGAGGAAGGTAACTATGGTCGTTTATTTTATGGAACTGCTTTCCTTTTTAGGTTTGAATCCTTCTGTTGTTATTGTGCAGAGGTATAATCAGTACACAGTTCGATACATAGTCCTGTTCCACTACTATTCTTGTCTGAATTATGGGAATATTATGCTTTATTGAACCCTGTTTTGTTTACTACAAAATTCCCTATGTGTTCTTTCATAGTTTTGATGTCTTCAGTTAACATGCTGTGCACTTTTAATAACCCTAGGCCAAATAGTGTAAGGGGAATCACAATACAAACATCAATTATACAATACAATTCACAATCATATACCATTAATACCTATAATTTAGATTACACTGTCATTGTGTAAAACTTATTATATATTTATATGTGAAAGTACTCAGATATTATAACTGCACAAAGTCATTTGACCTTGACACAGTAGGTCAAGGTCACCTATTTTCCATGTTCTTGTCATTGAATGGATAGACGGATGGACAAATGGACAAACAGATGACAAAACAATTACAGTACCGCAACTTAGAAAGTCATTAAAACAAAGAAAACCCACTAAATGAGAAAGTTTCTCCAAACTTTTTACTGTTGTTGTTGTTGTTTTCCAAAGTCAGCATTTTAATCATTGTTCTAAAGCTGTATCTTTGTGGGACAATGTCCATCAAAGAAAGAAAGAAAGAAAGAAAGAAAGAAAGAAAGAAAGAAAGAAAGAAAGAAAGAAAGAAAGAAAGAAAGAAAGAAGAGTGTTCTTCCTTTTGACCACTGTATATTTTACACTTTCCGTACTTCAGGTCAATATACTGCTTATAGGGCGATATTATAATGTTTTGTTTTGACAACAAAGCAGTATTAAAGTTGTTGGTGTGTTCCTACTAAATTGCAGTCGACACAATAAGAATGATTTCAGTTCTACAACTTTTAGTTAATATCTTTCATCATTTTCTGGCCAGTGAAATATAGTAATCAAAGCCTTTGTCAAAGACATGATGAAGTTAAAATTAAGCCACAAACATGTAAAGAAGGCCAATGATGCAAAAACAAATTTTATCATACAAATCCCCAAATTGTAAAAAAAAAATTACATGATTTGCTCATATTGCCCAGGTTACTAGGTTAGTCTGGCAGAGAACGCCATACTAAATCACAAGTGAGATTTCCAGCAGTTCGAAACGAATGTGCAAGGCAGCATGGGTACTCCCAGGCTAGCACTAGGTATGAGCGTCCTTTGTAACTGTATCTGATGTTGTACTTACCCCGTTCTATTAGCTTATGAATGCTGCAGGGTCAAAAGTAAATCATTCAGCCGTTTCCTCCGCTGTTCTCTGCTGCAAACCTCCTCTTCCCCTCGTTTTTCTTCCTCTCTTTCCTCCTCTTGTCTGTTCTGGGCTTTGGTGGGCTGTGGTGAAACAAGTATGCACAAGTAATTGCAAAGGCAGACCTTTTTTTTTGTTGTTGAAATTTGCATTGTTCAAGGACTTTTTTTTGTGGGTAGTGGTGCGATTTTTTTTTTCTTTTTTTTTTCCTTCTTCTTTTTTTTTTTAAACTCACACAGGGGCTGGCAGTGAGTGAGCTGGAGGTGTCCTGACTCTGATGGTGGGGGTCACTGCTGATAACCATCACTTCCATCCCCATTTGCTGATCTGAGGGTCAGAGGTCAGAATCATGTTAGTGAAAGCGGTGAAAAAAATGAATGGTTCAAAACAGCAAGTAATATGTTTTACAGCTGTATCTGTAATTATCCAAGGGTCCTTGCTTTCTCCTGTTTTCTATCTGCAATCATTCAGGGAGTCTTTGATGGAAACTGTGTGGTTTCACTGTTAATGGAGAAAGTTGATTCCTGCTGGGTTCTTGGACACCAGCGGTGGATGACAGAAATGGGGAAACATTTCGGCAGGCTAAAATTCTGTGGTTGGAAAACCACTTAGTTTGTACTGCTGAGTATGATATTGAGAGACAAGCCAAATATGAGGACAACGGGCCATGAGCAGAGCACACACAAACATACATGCACACATAAAACAAATACAGAAAACTAAAAAAATCTATAAACAGCTACAGTACAAATGAAAATGAGTAGTTGAACCACATATACTCATGCATACACAAACACCTACAGAAACAAAAACTAACACACACACTTGCTTCATGGACCTGACTTGATGTGGCTGTCATCCCCATCAGCTCCATCACAGGACAGATGTCGTGAATCCGTCTCCTCTCCCTCTGTGTCTCCCTCCCTTTCCCTCTCTCTCTCTATCCTCAGTCGGATCTGTCTGTCTCGCACAAGCTCCCAGTTTCTCACGAGAAATACTTGGTGTTTCACCACAAAGTTCCTGGCCCGACACACAAAGAAACATTATCCGTTGAGGCTGGGATCAGTAACAGTGCATTAAATAGTTTATCATGAGGCACAAATGGCTGACTTCCTTCCATACCTCTCACTGCTGGTTAAAGGGTCCATGTTAAGGTGAGGGAAAAGGCTGGTAATGTCACTGGAGGTCTCGTCCTGTCAATAAAATGCAAAGAGGGGAATGTGTATTAGATGTTTAGGAAAAACGATCATTCAGTTAAATATCCGTCATTGGATTGAAATAAACTCACCACTGTCTGGTGAGAGGATAAAGTCCTCTCCTTCAGTCGGCCTGAAAGAGACAGACAGAAAGAGAGAGAGAGAGACAGACAGACAGACAGACAGGTGAAACAGAGTTCCATACACTATGACATTATTGACTGGACCTTTCAGCTAACCCTGCAGATAACTTATCTCATACTGCCAACTTACAGTAACGCCTCTTTCTCTTCAGGGGGACAGCAGGCTGCCTGCAAAGCTGTAAGACCACAATATAAAGATTACAATCAAGTACATTCAAGACACTCTATAAATCTCCTTGTAAAATCTCTCTTTCATCCAAATGCACTTCAGTTTGAATTTTCTCCTGCTTGTTATTGTATTATGGAGGGAAAATGTACCTGGTTATGTCGCCAAAGCCACATAACATCATAGGGTAACTGGAAATGAATCCGCTTAAGCCTCAGGTATTTCCCTATAGGACACAATAAAGTTAGGATAAACTACCATGATGATCTACAACCAAAGAAAGGACTGAGAGAATGTTTTTCTTGTACTCACCAACGTGAATAGGAGCAGGTAGAAGGCTATAATCACGATCTTCTGGTGTATACTCCATACTTTCTCTGGAAAATTGCTGTGAATGGGAAGGGGGGCTAGGAGAGAGGTACGACATTAAATAAATGACCTTAAAGTTTATGGCACATGCACATTAAAGGTTCAGTCTCTAATATTAAACAGTATCTATTGATTAGGTGGCAGCCAAATGCTCCTCACATCACCCTCCCTAATGGTGACAAGTTGACCCTAAAAAAAGAAAAGAAAAAAAAAAAAACACGATGCACCATCTGCCTTAAAATGGAAAAAAAAAAAAGTCTGCTCTGAGTCACAGTAAAAACATTCCAGCCCCTAAATCTCACACAGCAAACCTGTAAATAGATAACTTATTGAGCTAAGTGAACTCACTCTGCGGTTTTGTAATCATCAGAGTAAAGACCTGCCCTCAGAAACTTCTTCCTGGGAGGGCCGTCTGCTCTCTCCTCTTGTTGGATGGTTACTGGTTGGGATGGAGCTTGGTCCACATCTGACTGGTTAAAACATTCAGTGGGTGTGTCACACTCTGGTTTATCCTCAGTGACACTAAAAAGAAAGCATGAAGAGAGAGATAGAATGATAGAGAGAAAAAAGAGAAAGAAAGAAAGGCACTGGTTTAGCACACAGTGCTGAAAACGATGTGTTAATATAGCAGTAGTGAGTGGCTGTATTGTAATATCAAGTCAACCAGCTCAGGTGTTATGAAATGCAATGTTTACCTCTGATGACAGGGGGAGTCACCGTGTTTTCTCTTCCGTCCTCTCTTTCTCTTGGCCTGCAGCTCCAGCTCTGTCACCTGCTGCACTGACTCCACTCCTCCGTCTTTCTCTAGCCCCCTCTCTTCTTTTCTCCCTCCCACCTCTCTTCCATCCCTGTTATGGCCGTGTCCTGGCAAGAGTTCAGGTGATGACATGAAGGGAGCTGCAGGGGAGTGTGTGGGGGAAGATACAGCGGAGGGTAATGGGTGCTTCCTGGGCCGTCCTGGCCTTCTTTTGTTTTTCGCTGCCATACTGTCTGATGTTGGTACATTTTTCTGCTGGCTCCAGCTTCTTAAGTCACCTTGTAAACCTGCAGTTATTGAAATAGAAAGAGGGGGAGGGAAGGGTTGAGGCAAAAAGAGGGAGGAGGGTGGGGTGTCAGTGGCAGAGAGGAAATGAGACAGATGTGGATCAGTTATTGGGCCAGCAGGAGGTGTGAGGTGAGGCCACTCTAGGCTGAGTCATGCGGATGGGCCACAGATTAGGTGAGTCACAACATTTCCTCTGACCAGATCACTTCTGGGAAATGCATTAAGAGGTGATTTATGTACAAACACTCATTCACCAGAAAACCGCAGGAATTGACAAACACAGTGCAGAAGGCATACTTTTTAATGTACACGTATGCACACAATTTGTTTTGCACATTCAGTTAATGCGGAACATAAATCTCAAAAGGCTGACAAAAGGAAAAGAGAGAAAAAAGTGTATGTGGCTGGGGTAGCATGCTGTCCCACATGTGCATTTAGTTAAATGATGAAATGATGTCAAATGTATTCCACCTCTTTCAAAAACAACATTTCCCCCCACACAAGCTCTATTTGCCCCCATTCTGACCCCTGTGCAGCTTCTTCATCAATCACTCCTGAGGTCATCTATCTTTTTGTTCCATTTTCCACAGTCCCTGACAAGACTGACCACTCTCTTCTTATTGAATTTTTCCAAGTCAAATGTGCCTTGTGGGTCAGCACTAAAGGATAGGCCAAGCTTTAAATAGCCAATCTGGTGGTTAACTAATGTCTGTATTCACTGGCTAGCCCTGGGCTGTAACAGCATGCGGTTTGCTGCAGAACAGAAAGATTTTAAAGATTTTCTGCAGATTCGAATCAAGATGCTGCCCTCCTGCTATAATACTTTTTTAAAAAATTTCAACAGAGAGCGGTTGCTGAATTATTGCACGTGTATCTGTGTGTCAAGCATGTCCCCTGCTCGACAGAGGGAGCCTGAAATTGGCTATAAAAAGAACGGAGTCTGATTTCCTCTCAAACACCCTCCTGGCTTTGATGTGTGGCTCAACAACACCTGAGAAAAAGCAAAGCTGTCACTATATTGGGAAAGTATTTCTGCAACAATCTCATCTCCACATTGTGCAAATATAAAAACCTGTCATACCGAGGAAGTGAAAAGAGGCTCTTGGCATAAAATCTATTCTCTCAGCTCCCTGTCATGGTTTGGGTGCTATTGTTGATTTCGTTTTATTCAATAATAGGCACAACTGATGCTAGATTTTCTGTGTCATGTAAATTACTGTCAGTGTTCAAGGTATTCATTTCCTGACAATGTAATAAAAGACCAGAACAGTATTCAGTGTTAATATATTTTTTTCTGTACTCTAACCACAGAAAGAGTAACATTACACTTTAGATTTTTGCAGCAACTTCTACAATGCAGCTTTAACTGAGCCAATGAGCATCCAGAGAGATGTCAGCCATCTATTTATTCATGCATCAATCAATGGATTCATTCATGCATCCTCACCTGATTCTCTTCTCTCTGTCCAGGCAGGCTCATCTCTCCTCCATGACCTGTCTCCACTTCCTGAAATCCTACTGGCCAATCCACCCCTCAGACCCCTCCCTCCTGTTTCCATGGCAGCAGATGTGAATAAGTTGGTGTGGACTGGGGATGGGGATGTCCTGTACAGGTGCTGAACATCTTCCTCATCCTCATCCTCATCCTCTCCATCTGATGCAATATCTCTGCCTGTATGTTGCTGCTCCCCAGTGAATGTTCTCCAGGTATTGTTGGAGTTTCCAAATCCTGTCCCTCCAAGACCCCCAAATTTTATCCAAGTCTGACCAAGACCCCCCCATCCGCCCCCAAAAGAGGACAGATGACTGGATCCCAGCCCCAGTGAGGTGAGCGATGTGTGTTTGAATCTGTCTGCTGCTAATGTCGATGATGATGATGAAGCACTGGCAGCAGCAGCGGAGAAAGACTCACTTCCATTCTCACAAGACCAAGGTGATTCTTTGGAAAGCATACTCCCTAGCCCTCTATTCCCTTTTCGCCCCCCTTCACCTTGTCCCAGGATGAACCCTGACCTTGACTTTGAACTAACTAACCCCTCTCTCTCCATACCATCCTCCTCCTCATCCCCATGCAAATCTTCTTCATCGTCCATGTCTCGCTCGCAGTGCCGGTGCCGATGTTTATGTTTATGTTTGTGCTCACTCCTCCCACAGCCACAGGAGAGGCTTGATGTGAATCCTGATGTGAGGTGTGGGGCTCCCCCACTGCCTCCCCGTACATCTCCTTCAACCTCTCCCCCTAAAGCCCCCTCTCTCAGCAATCTGCTTCTGCGCCTGTGGAATCTGGCAGGGTTAAGGAAGAAGTGGGCATGGTGGGGCTGATGGGGGGCATACTGGTGAGGAGATGGGAGTGCATAGGAGTTTGGGAGGTGGTGGTAAAGAGGTGTAGCTGGGGCATAGCTGCTATAAAAGCCCATATTTTCAATGGTCTCTTGGAATTTTGATGAGCAGCCACACTGCCTCCGGTCCGGCTTCCGGTTACAATGCACTGGCTGGCAGGAATAGAAAGGCTGAGGGGTGAAGGAAGGATTAGCAGAGTAAGATGAAGGGTGAGGCGAGTAGAAGCCATTCAGATTTATCCTGAATATATTGGAGCGGAGGGAATGAGAGGAGTGATGGCGCCTTCCTCCAGCTGCATTCCCATCAAAGCCCTGTCCCAATCCTGTTCTAGCCCAACTCCTCCGTCCGATATGTATCTCACTGAACTGACTGATCATTTCTTCTAATTCAGACAGAAACTCTGGATCCTGCATGTGCAGCTGCTGGTGCTTTTTCTTGTGTTTATTTTTCTGTCTCTTTAGCACATTATGCCCATGGCAAGGATAAAAGTCTGAATGAGTGCACTTATTGTGTCCTGGGCATGAGCACGGGCACAGGCACGTACAGGAAGAGGAACAGTCGTAATCCCTCCGTCTGTGTCTGTGCCTGTCTCTGTGACGATCTACAGCAGTTGGATTGGTTATCGGGTTGGTGTGGTGTCTGGACATATGAGAAAGGGGTGAGGAGACAGGAGATGGACGGTCCACAAGAGACGAGGTATGTCTCTGGCCTCCTAGAATCACCCCGGAACCCTGACCCAATCTAAGCATCCCTCGAGCTCCTCTCATCTCCCCTCGCTCTGAAATGCTGTTGTTATCTGTTCCAATTCCACTATCACTAGGCAGAGTCTCTTCACTGTGTGATTCGCTCCTGGGGGAGGGGGTGGCCTCTTTCAGGTGGCCAGGAGAGCCAGGTGTGTGATGGAGCGGAGGTGTTGGACAGGAGAGCTTACATGAAGACTGGTGAAAGGGAAAGTGATGCCTTCCCTGACATGGACAACTCTTCTTTACAAAGGGGGAGAGGGATGAGGAAGAAGGCGGGCGGGGGGAGGTGCAGGACGATGATGGGGATGGGAGGGAGAAGGGGTGAGAAAAAAGCAGAGATGAAGTGGGTTCTGCGAGGCTGCCTTCACTGTAAGGGCTCTGGGCCCCGCTGGAGTGGGTAAGAGATGGAGATGGAAAGGGGTGAGAGGGAAGAGGCTGGGGTTGGCAAGTCGAGAAGAGCGATGTTTCAGAGGGACTCGTAAACAGAGATGACTGAGTGGAGTTCTGGGAATTGAGGTTGGTTGTTTGAGCTTTAGGTTTGCGTCCTCGCCTCTTGCCCATGTAGATGGTTCCTCGCTTACTCACATTGATCTGGGGTCCGAGCTTCCCCCCAAAGGAGGATGACAGGGCAGAGAGTGTGTGTACTGTTGTAGCTTCTATCGATTTACACATTCTTAGAGAAGTCTCACCATCTGCTGCCTCACTTCTCCTCCCTTCTTTTGCTACATATCCAGACAGCATTACTTTGTGAAGTCTCCTCTTCTTTCTTTTCTTCATCTCATTTATCAGTCTCCTGATCTTTAGCTGCCTGTTTCCCTTTTCAGATGGATGAAAATCTTTACTCCTCTCTTCATCATCAGTTTGATTCAGTGCATCTTCGCTCTGGTCGTCAGGGAGGGGGCGTTTGGGAGGACGGCCACGTTTCTTGGGGCTGGATTTAGTCTGAGCAGCATTAGGCAGTATTGGACTTGGCTCGAGCACAGGGGCTTTCTGAGCTCCGTCACACCCTAGAAGAGGCACCTCAGATGAGATAGTGTTTGGTGAAAGCTTAGGAGGGGGGTCATCTAAAATATGACATTTAGGGCGGCCTCTTTTTCGAGTAGGGGTGATAGGGCATTTAGAGGCAAAGGGGTAAGAGTCAGAGTTGGAATGACTCTGTATTGGGGATGGGGGTTTGGGTGCGGTAGAAAGAGGGGAGGAGCTGCTGGTTAAGGAGCTCGAAGGAGCTGCATGTGAGTCATCTGTCTGCTGAGTAGTTGCCTTGGCAGCGAGGGACGTCTTGGGGTTCTGGGGGAAACTTAGTAAAGGATTACGTTGAGAATCTGAAGAGACTTCCTGACTTTCCGCCTTCTGAGCCCGGTGCACCAGCTTGGTCCAGCTGGGCCGTCTGGCTTTACGTTTCTTGAGTGGTCGGCTGTCTTGTTCTTGAGGGGAAGAAGGGGGAGAGACAGGTCCCCTGGAAGGAGTGGGCAAAGTGGGAGGAGCTGTAGTAGAGGGGTGGGTTGGAGGCACAGTTGAATGTCTTGCGATGTCTTGTTCTTTTGATTTACTGGTGTCACCTGTTGTTGTTGCTGGTTCAGCTTGTTTAACAGGCTTGCAACTGTCGTCTGCTTTGTCTTTCTCGTCCAATCTGCCTGGGTTCACTACTTTACTAGTTTTGTCTTCTGTTTCAATATCAACTGTTTCACTACATTTTGTATTGTTATCCTCTGTTCTTTGACTCTCTGGGCTAAGCTTAATCTTCTTTTTCTCAGCCTTTCCCTTTTCAGTTATTACTTCCTCCCTCCATGTATCAGCAGTCTTTTGTCTTTCATCCTTGTCTTTACCATGCCTACACTTTCCATCCTTCCCTTTTTCTTTTTTCTTCTTCTTGCTTTCTTCCTTCCTGCACTCACTCTTTGCTCTTTCAGCCTCTATTCTATCTCGCTTTGATTTCTTCTCTCTCCGTTTCTCTTTCTTTGCTTTCTTCTCTTTCTCTCTCTTTTTCTCTAGTGAGGGCTGCAGAGAAGGATCCTGATTCTGAGCAATGGAGGTATCCACACTGGGGGGAGATTGTGGTTTTGAGGTGACAGTGGGAGTTGAAGGAGAATCTGGCTTGATCTTATGGCACGAGCCAACCTCTTTACTGATGCCAGTAGAGACTGGTGGTGATTTTGTTGAGGAAGAAGCAGAGGTGGAAGTACTGTGTTTTCCACTCTTAGTTTTTGTCGAGGGGGTAGTGCCAACAATGTCAGCAGACCCTTTCCCATTTGATAGTCCTTTCTGTTTGGCTGTCTGCACCAGACCATTATGTTTTTTAGAGGTGTTTCCTTCACTCCTGATTTCTGCTGCAGAGATTGTTTGGTGGCAAGGTGTCGAGGGCGTAGCAGAAGCTGCCTGGTCTGTAGTGGGGGAAGAAGGCTGGTGCCCTGCAGAGACGGCTTGGCCATTGACAAATGGAAACTTCTCTTTCTTCACTCTCTCAGATGTGCCATTTGAATTCACCTCAGTCTTATCAGCCAGTTTGCTAGGAACCTGGGGAATAAAAACATGCAATCTCTGTCATGGACTGCAATAATTGTGACATCCATTTGTTCTCTGTTGACAAAAGTAAAGGACAATGGGGAAGAAATCGTAACTGAAATGCCTTTGTTTTTGTCTACCCATTAAAAGAGAAACTGAGGACAAAATGACTCAATCAGGCAGAGAAAGGAGGGCATACTGAGGAGAAGGAGAGAGCGAGGTGATGAAAACAGGAATGGGGTTGACACAGAAAGGAGAAATACAAAGGCAGAGTAAAAGAGAGGAAGGGAGTGGGACAGGGAAAGGGGGAGTGAAAGATAAATGAGAGCAGGTAGAGAGAAAAGAGGGGATGTAAAAATAGAAGAGAGGGACAGATATAGAGAGCCAGGCAGAGACGGAGAGAGGGAGAGAAAGCTGTGCTATTGGTAGCTATAAATTGCCACTAATACAGATGAGAAGGCTTGACATTTCGTACTTGTCCTGTAATTTTGGTATGGTGCAGCTTGAGTGGCGTTTGCACAACTAAAGCAATAAGCTTTCCCTTGGGTGATTGTCATAAGTACTGATGGACCACTGTCTCTAATAGCCCCAATTGGTTGCTGTGCTCTTGTCCTATTTATAGGTTTGTTTGTTTAAATGTGCTGCTTAGATTTCAGCATTGAGACAATAGCTTGTTTGACCTTATTACAAATGAGCACAAAGCTGGGCGATTTTGCATCATATAAGCCTTTCTACTGGATAACTACAAACAGAGCAACAGCACATATGTTTCATTAATAATAGATGAAGGCTGTACTCTCTTGGTTTCAGCAGCTTCAAATAATAGCAGGTTTATTATTGGCAGATGATGTGGAGGAATCTGTACACGTGTGAGGCATAACGCCCTTGCGCTTACCTGTTTGGCAGTCTTGGTCTCTTGGCTTGATAGGGCAGTGACTGAGGCTGGGGTGGAAGTTGTAAATGTTGAATATAATGATAATGTCTGTGATGAAGATGATAACGATGATGATGATGATGCAAGTGGTGGTGGAGCAGCAGATGCAGTTTGTTTGGATGTGGTCTGGACAGCATCCAAGCCTGAGCGTTGCTCTCTGCTTGCTTCGTCTGGAGTGGAGCTGGTTTTACTCTGCTGACCCACTCCTCCCTCCGCCTCCCCTTTCACCAGTCCCCCTCTGCCCTGTCTCTGATAGGTCCTGATGGTAGGCTTGCAGACATAGCTTTCCAAGATCTTGGGCGGTTTCTTGGTGCGTTTGGCCTGGAGTCCAATTCGAAGTCTCACATTCCCCTCAGGGCAGCTTGTCTCTCTGCCAGAGATCTGGAGCTGTTGCTGCCCTGTGCTTCCACAGCGCCCCTCGATGAGCAGCTCCAGCACTGCCCCCTTGTCTCCTTCTCGTTTCCTCCCCACTCCTCTTTTCTCCTCCTCTTTCTTCCCCAATTCTCCATTCTCCCCTTCACCTTTCCTCCTATTCTCTGCCACCTGGTCCTTTTCAGAGTCTTCAGGTGCAGAGGAGGGGTCCACAGTGGAGTTTATGGGTGGAGGGGTACCCCCCTGGTCCATCAGAGAAGTCAGGGGGGAGAAGTAAGGTGCTTTGGAGTTCCCAGTATAACACTTAAATGGCCCCGTGGAGTTCGTGGGGTCAAGGTGTGAGAGGAAACAGCCAGGTGTAGGTGCAGAGATTTACAAACAAATAAAATGATCCTTTAGAAGTCCACATACAGTTGGGATCCTTCATCCATCGAGGGAAGATCTCTCTCTTTAGGCAAAGCTAAAAGGGAGTTGGTTTTAAATAGAGAGACAAGGGTAGAGAAGACAGACAGAGAGACAAAAAGATAGAGGCAAGTGATTAGTCATTTCGGTGATCTCAGATGCTATGTAGCAGCAACACAGGAATTGAGGGGAAAGTCCCCTTCCTTGAGGCAGCTGTAGAGAGGTGCTAAAGTCTGTGTCCACAGAGATGATCTCATCATACATCAATGTCGCAGATTCCCAGAATGTCAGCACTAACTGGAAAAAAGACCTACAAACAATTTTCAAAAAACAACTATGTCTAGTTTTCTTTAAAAATCTGTAAAAAAAAAAAAAAAAAACCTTTCTGACAGACAGTACTTGCTCCCTAACCCTCTATAGTTTTCCTTATGTCCTCATCCTTACAGTGCCCCAAATCAATATATCAATCAATCAGCTTCCTACTAATACGTACACTTGATCCAGTCTCCTCCCCTCCTCTCCTAGCTGTCTTTGCGCCTTCTGTTCTCAGCTACTCCCACAAGCACTTCTCCTCCCACCCTTCCCTCTGCTGTACTTTCTTTTCTCTCCGAAACTCCCCTTTTCATGTTTGGCAGTAAGCTTTTGCATGCATTCTCTATTAGTCCCATCCACTCTCTCTCTCTCTCTCTCTCTCTCTCTCTCTCTCTCTCCCTCCCTCCCTCTCTTTCTCTCTCTCTGTAGACCACACAGTAAAGTGGTCAACTCATACACTGAATCCATGTTAATCAGAACCATATTTCCTCCTCCACTTCGTTCTTTTCCTCCTCTCCAAACTAAATCCCTCCATTCACGGTCCGACCATTCCCCTCCTCCCCTTTCAGTAGTGGTAACACAAATCCGTAGGAAAGGGTAAAACTTATTTTTGGAAAGGAGTGCAAATTCCTCCTCCTCCCATTGCTTCCTCTAAGTCAAGTAAGCTTTTCATTGACCCCATTGTAAATGGACTTTTAATGTGACATTACAGCAAGTAACACACCCTAAAATAACATTCTCCTCACCAGAAAAACGGTCCCTCTTGTGTGCACTGAGTTCAGCACAGTTTGTAACCTGAAGCATCTTCTGTCATGCTTCCTTCATTATACTCAGTCTCTCATTAAGGAAGACACTCATCCATTTTCTAATAAAACACACCCTGCCAAGCATTCTTTCAACTCTCTCCTGAGAGCCTCTTATGAAATCGCTCATCTGTCTCTCCACACACTGAACTGCCCCTTAAACTTACAAGAGCATCTCAGATAATGTTTTCATTTAAGAGCTCAGTGGGCTATCTCTCCTGTGTCTTGGTCCCTCCACACCCAAACCCATTCCTTGAATCATACTGTGCTCAAATCAACATCTGTTCCAGTAACTGCAGTTATGTAACAGATTCTGAAAGCTTTTCCAAGGCCAAACCCCCTTACAATAAAATTAAAATGTGGACATGAACAGAGGTCCCCCTCAGTTGGCCCAGTCACCTTTATCATGGCCACCACTACATCTGAAGAGGGGCTGGCTGAAGAGGATACGGGTGCAGAAAAAAGCTCGAGTTATAAGGGTTTCACACTTGTTTTTCAGCATGATTATAAGAAGCGAATAAGAGTGGCAGGTTTTCAAACTTAAAAGGCCAAGCCTATTCAACATCAGTCAAAGTGCATACTAATAGCCTTTTATACTCTCCAGAGCTATACCTCTCAAACATAACTCAAAATTATTCTAACATTAGACTAGAAGCTATTTCCAGTGACAGGATGATGGGTGGACTTGACACTGTAGTCAGTGTGGTTCCTCGGCAGTGCTGAGGCGACGATTAAATCATGATAATGGCCCACCATATTTCCAGCCATCATCACCTTCCCATGACGGTGTTATCATCAATAACTACAACACCATTATCATCTGCCTGACAACAGCAGGAGCAGAGCATCCCAGCTGGAAATTAGGCTGCTGTGATGGCATCTCAAAATACTGAGGCATGAAGTCAGTGCAGCCTCACTCACATAGGCCTAGGAGGGAAGTTTCTCACGTGAGACTCCCTCCTCCTCCTCCTCCTCGTCGTCTTCCTCACACACACGCGCGCGCACACAAGTACGCGCACACACACACACACACACACACACACACACACACACACACACACACACACACACACACACACACACACACACACACTTGTCCCCAGTTAGTATCATAAGTGTGTTTGGTCGTACATTGTGTACCCAGGTCGCAGCTGCGTAGGCTGACTGATGTTGCTACTGTAGATACAGTATGGGCAGTGGGGGTGTTACCGCACTGGAGCAACCTATCACTGCTTTACTGAGGACGTCAACAGGAGCTTCCTTCTCCATAATGACTTTGCGCACCTCTGAAAATCACTATCCGCCTGATGCTGTCGCACTTACAAATGATACACACATGCACGTGTTGTTGTTGTCGTCACTCCTATTTCCATAATATAATATACGCCACATTTGAGCGACCTAAAATATACACAGCCACAAATTCAAACTCACCGTGAAAGTGGCTTCTACGTAGCATCCAAAATATGCTTGCTGGTAGTGTTTGTGGTGTGGATTAGTCCACAGCCACCTTTTTCTCTTCTATCTGTCCTCTGCCAGCCCTTCTGCTGGTGTCAGCAACATTGAAATAAGAAATATCACCATGCGCGGAGAACAGAGGGAGAAACATACTCAGCAACAAGGGATAAAATTAGCGCAAAAGCGGATGCACAAAATTGTCACTAACCTACAGCGCTTTGAGCTCGCTGATGATGACAGGCCTGCACACATTAATACAGACAGCCATGACAATCTGTAATAAGGCTACGTAGGCTACTTACCCCAGAGCGCGTCCCAGAGCCAACTGCGTTTAGGCAGGAGGTGAAGGTGTTGCTGTCCTGCTCTCCCCTTCGCACCAACAGCAATCCCACAGCTTTTGGTGCATTAGATGTTGCTTTGATTACATAACTAAGGCCATCGGAGGTTAAAACACCTCCTGAAACCGACTTTCAGTCGCATCAGAGCGCAGAGCCTACTGTGCAACAACATTGGCGCGGGTGTTTTCATAATCATACAGTCGATAGATCCCTGTCGGCGCGTCTCCGCAGCTAGGTGGCGGACTGGTTACACTGGATCTTATGTTGCCCACTGCTCTCGGGGAAAGTTACATCTCTCCCGCCAGAATAATGGCTCAGATTGTGCTTTGGTATGCATACAAGCTGTTAACGTGTCACAGCGACGGGCTGAAGGCTGCAGCGGTGTGCGCCGCTTCCAGGCTCACAGCGCACAGCAGCTGGTGGATGTGCGGGAATGCAACTGCGTGGCCATTTTCATGTGGCCAGAGGAGGAGATAAAACGGTGAATACAGCACAGGATCTCATTGCGGTTCATAATAGGCGATTGGGGAGGGCTATTTAGGCGCTTAATAAAATGGCGACGACTTGGCTAAAGTAGGCTGTGGTGGGGTTTAGGGTTCAGCGCAAAAGTTCTGTCCCTTATTGTGTTCATCTATAAGGCGGGATACAAATAAAAAAAATGTTTGTACGGATATGTAATACCAAGTTAATGTATTCCAACTGTACTCAAGCACCAGTGAAACAGAAAATAGTGATCAAAACAACAAGGGGTTCTCCCCCAGGACGCACAAACCCTGAACCCCCATTAAAGTTACATGTGTCAGGAAATGCCAGCCTTACCACCCTGCTTTTTTTAATGTTATTTTTTTATACAACAGTAAGAAAAATAGACTGTTTGACAAACTGTAGATTGTGTATTTTAAAATGTAACAGGTGAAATGATAATGTTGGCAAAGCATTGCATGAAACTGAATCTCTATTTATGATACACAATTCTTATGCCACCAAAATTTCCAGGGGCACACAATGACACAATGAACATACTGAACCAGATCCCATGGGTGTCTGGGTGTCTGTGGCTCAAACCAGGTTAGTTAGTAACCTATTTCACTCACAGACAGCCACCCTTTGAAAATGTGTTTTTGGATCAAATTGTCCCCCTACTGTTCCACTACCCATCACCCCTGTAGCCTATTTCCAGGATAGCAACTGGACCCACTTTCTGTGTGTAAATGAGTTTGGCTGAGTTTAAGTGGACATAATGTTATTGGAGTGAAAACATCAAAACGTGTTTCTAACGTAGAAGCTCTGAATATTTAATATAGTACAGGTACAATGTAGTTATAACAAAATAATAATAATTCATATGTAAAAGCAGAGACTTAGACCTACTTTTTAAACTTTTATCATTAGGTTTAGAGGCAATAATAATAAGGATCTTACTTAGAGACGCGTATATTAGTTTGCTGTTAAAAAATTTACTGAAGTACAATGATCGACTATTTACCTGAATGATAAAACAGCTTTGCCTGCATGTTTTAATTGCAAATATCCTACACTATTGCTCTTTCCATATACACATCTGTGAGAAGTATGACAATTTATTTGTTTGAGTAAATAAATCAAATGTATGTACTACACAGCTGTGATTGTTCTGTTATTACTTTAAAGGAGTGATATTTCGCTTTTTAAATTATTAAATTTTGCATTTTAACACATTTCTCAGTGGTCTACATTAACTGTAAATACTATGTTTGGATCTGAATAGTTTCCACAGGTTCATCATCAACCCTATTTCTGAATAATTACACCAGAAAGATGTTTTTGAGCACTGAACATTTTAGGTTCATTAATTTTAGGAAAATAAAGAGAACAGAAGATTATATATACACACACACACACACACACACACAGGTTTTTTTTTCTCTCTCATAAAGTGGATAATTTTTTGGGCTGTTCTCTTTTTTTATTGTAGTGGATACTTTTTGGCTCTTCTTCTTTTTCTTATAGTGGATATTTTTTGGACTATTCTCTTTTTTTTTAGAATGGGTATTTTTTTGGGCTGTTCTTTTTCCAAAAGTGGATAGTTTTTGAGCTGTTCTCTTTTTTTCTTTTAGTGGATTTGTGTGTGTGTGTGCATGTGTTTGTGTGCGTGTATGTGTGTGTGTGTGTGTGTGTGTGTGTGTGTGTGTGTGTGCGTGCGTGTGTGTGTGTGTGTGTGGGTGCGCGTGTGTGTGTGTGTGTGTGTGTGTGTGTGCGTGCGTGCGTGCGTGCATGTGTGTGTGTGTTGCAACTCAGGGATACTCAGGGTCCAAATACACAAATAAATGTACCAAAGACAAATAAAAATTAGTTTAGAAAAATAGAACCCCTTTAAAATGTGAATAATTCTGCACTCTAGCCACAAAATATCTATTGGTTAGTTGTGTCTATTTATAGCTATTTAACTGAAATGGCATGAATACCTAAAAGCATCTGAACTTGGTGTTGTAGCCTACTAAAAGACCAATGCACATATCCCATAACTAATGTCAAGAGTCATATATGTTGTTTTTTGCATCTCTTTCAATCTCCTGTTTATTACATGCCAAACATCTCCACGCATATAGCAATACATCATTCAACACGCATTAGTGAGTTCAGGTGAAGTGTCAAAGTCAGATAAGCTCCATTTTACTCAGCTGTCTCTTGCCTCCTGCAACCTCATTGGCTCAACAGATTTACAATTCTGTTACGTCACATCCGGTCCTGCACTACATGATGGCGGTGTCCATGACATAACTAGCACATTGACTTCATCTGGAAGTACAAATTCACCCAGTTTTTTCGTCTAATCCGTGGACGACAGCACGTAAATCCGCGATACTGTATATTCGAAGAGGTGAGGCTTAGGGTCAGTGCTTTCTGTGCTGAAATAGCACCGCATTGCCTTAATTTGATGTAAATTATGCTTTCAAGCTAGCGGTTAGCCAAGGTTTTGCCTTTACGCAAGGTTATAGAAAGCTGGTGTTTACAAGCACAAATCTACCTTTTGGAGCTTTCTATCTCTGATATGCGACATATTATAATAGTATGTGATTTTCTTTATTATGTTTCAGATAATGGCCCTTCAAAGACTGTCATTAAAACTGCGGCAGACGGTAAGATGCCAGTTATTTGAGAAGCTACCGACACAATGTACGAAGATTTCCACTTGATGGCTTGACCTGTCAGTGTTAACAGTTTATTACCGTAATGTTGTTTTTGTTTTTTGTTGTTTTTTTTGGGTTGGGGGGGGGTTGCATGTTAAATTTTTATAGGTGACACATTCAAGGTCCCTTCACAACAGTGGATGCGGGCAGCAGCAGAAGGCTGTGGCTGCACTGTCAGACCCTGAACCTTTTTCCATCTTCAGATCACAGGAGAATGATCCGGTGACTCTCACACACACAGCCCGCCTTTGATGAATAAAGTATCTATCAATTTACTCATGTTTTTGTGACACTGCCTCATGAACTCACTGTTTGTCTCTTGTAGGCATGTCAGTCTGAGAAACATTTGGGCCAGTATTACACAGTGCCATCTGCACATGTCCATGCTGTGTTCCCTCAAGGACTCCGTGCACGTTACCCACAGCAGGTAGAACATGACATTTATATTCTGTTTATATTTGAGATGTAAAGATTACATACCCTGTATTTTATGTATTCAGTCCAATCGCCCCCCCCCCCCCACACACACACACACAATTCTGAACACTTATTTCAGTTGTCATTCCCTCTGTTAGTTCAGTTAGAAAACCAAACATTCATTGACAATAGCTTCACTGTCTTAAAGTAGCCTGAAAGCTTGTAGAAACTGACCTCTTGATTGTGGAAACATGGTTTGAATGCATTTAGCGAAACTATCATGTTATTTGCTTAACTTGCTGTTGTAAAAACAAAAAAAAATCTTCTTGTCTGTTTTAGATAAAGACATTTAATGAAGCATGTGTGATGATAAGGCAACCAGCTCTGGAAGTCATCTCATGCCTGAAGAAAGCTGACTACAGCAAACCTCCTCTGCGGTTTATATTCTGTATCTTTCTCAAATCTGCATATAATCATGTGTTCTTCTCTTGATCCTCCTCAATAAATACATATAAACCTTAACAAGCTGTTCAGATGGGTGGGAAGGCAGTGGAAAGACATTGTCTCTCTGTCACTCAATTCATTACTGCTATACACACGGATGGGTAGTGCTGCATGTTCCTAATGGTGAGAAAAACACAAGCTAAATGTTTATTTACTCAGTTGTATATTTGAAGAAATCCTACATCTTCCACGTGCTTCTGATCCTAACAGCATTTCGCTGGGTGACAAAGTGTCGGGACTTGCTTCCCTCTTCTCATAACAAGTCTCGCTTTGACCAACCCTTCCACGCCATTGAATGGTTACGAAACTTCAAAATCATCAACGAAAGCTTCCTTTCTAAGGTAAAAAATACTATTCAGATGTTTTTGGTTTTGTGAGACTCAAATGCTGAATATTCCTGGATTCTCACAACACTTTACCGGCTTTATGGTACCCAAAGGGCTTTACAGCATGTCACATTTCATCTATTTACAAGCACACATACAGACTCAGACTGGTGGCACTGTCTGTGGGCAACATGGACACGTCACGGACACCTCAACTTGTAAACAGGGCCAGGGATTTAACCACCAACCTTCTGGTTTGTGAGCACAGCCACTCAGATGATAGCAGTAACATAAGCTGAAATTTTCTTGTGTTCACCTGTGTATTTTGACTGCACCCAAATTGAGACTGTATGTATAATATCTCATGTCATTATCTACTGTTCAGGCTTTTATGGACTATGTTGACTGTTTTTACAGCACTTCTTGCCACAGGGTTAAGATGTTTGGTGGCTCAAGTGACAGCGATAACCCCATTGAAAAGTTAATTATTTGAGGAATTTTAATGCAAAGAGGAAGTAGAAAAGCATGTTATCAGACTCTGTTGTGTAGAATGTATATTTAAAAAAAAGACCTGGATGTAATATTGTCCTAGAGTTGACCAAGAAATGCCTTCCATTTGATACAAACATATTTTCTGCATTTCCTTTTTGGCATAAACACTGGAAACCAGTTCAATAAAGAACAAAGTCTGTCAGGGGGGAAAAAAATAAATCATACTAATAATAATCAACATTTTTTTTGCTGTCAGATAAAGATAAAACAGCGCTACATATGGACAAAGAGAGAATTCACTGAGGAGGGGAGTCTGCTCGGAGAACTGGTGGATCAGGTATGTATGAGTTTTGACCCATCCCTTCCTGTTCCTCCTCTTTTTTTTTTCCAAGCTCACTGTATTTATTTATGTTCTCCAGAGATGTGTTCTTCCTCAAATTTTGCTCAGTTTGTGGTATTTCTACTTGTGATTACTTACTTTTGGGCCGTCGATTTCCCCGCAAGGGTCATTAAAGTTTCATTTTTCACCTTGCCTGTGCTTAGTGATGATCAATAGTCGAACTAAGCACAGTGATGGATCAGCACAATTCTTGTACCACACTAATAAAGGCAGAAAAGAGCTGTATTTTTTTCCCCCACAGGTTTTCGAATCTTTTTTTTCCCCAGTTACTGGGTTTTGCTATTAATGCTACTGACGTGTCACTCACTTGGTCACCATTGATGTTGCTTTGAGCTTGTCGTGAACTATTATTAACTCTTATATTGATAGGCACCTTTCTGACAGCACACTATGAGAAAGCTATTTTAACCAGTCATTAGTTTCACATTGGTTTTAACATGTTAAATATTAAAACCGCAGGAAAATACTAACCCCTATTAATTTGTTCGGACATTTTCTTTCAGTCGCATATTTTTCCTGTTGAACTTAACTGCCGTCCCTTTCGTTGTAGGGCATCTCTCGTGTGAAGAGCAGCAGTGATGTGGTGGGAGCAGTGATGAAGGAGCTGAGGCTGCAAAGTGGGCAGCCAGAGACAGGCTTCCGTCTGGCTGTGGCTGTGGATGGTGTCAATGCCCTGTGGGGGAAAACCACCATCAAAAAGGAGGATAAGAGCCTTGTGAGAACACATCCACCATCCTGTCATTTATCATACTCATCTTCATACTTCTCCCGCATTTGCCTCAGATTAGCTGTCTCACAAGTCACTCTCACTGTTATTAGGTGGATCCCAAGGAGCTCACTTTGGTTTATAATCTGAGGAAGCTGATGAAGAATGACTGGGTGAGAAATTAAAGACAATGGCCACTGCTCTGAGAGAATATAATAATGCATTTGGTGTTAATTTATTTATTTTTTTGTCTGTCAGAATGGAGGTGCAGTCATCACCACTCTGTCTCAAACACGGTTTTTCTTCATTTCAAAATCTTCATATTTGCCTCAAGAGCTGCTGGGAGAGGTCAGTTGTTGTTTTATTTGACTTTATTATCTGTAGCCCTTGTCCACAAGCTCTGTTCTTTTATGTAACGTTGGTCATTATTCAGGAAATTACGAACTTCACCTCTTTAATCTGCGCCACTCTGGTCTTCAGGTCTCAAGAGAAGTGGTTATTTAATGCAAAGTGAGACACAAGAATCAGTTGTAGCTTTGTGAAAGAAGCAAAAACAGCTCAGTAAATCCAGTATTATTAGCGGAGCGTGGATAAATATTGTCAACAAAGGATGAGTGGCCTTGTTTGTTTAGTGCATGTAAGCTTTCCCGCTACACACAACAGAGCAGAACAGCTTTTTCTGAGCAGAAATATAAACGGCACTGTGTTCCCATCCCACTTGTGAAGCGTAGATGTAGTCGTCGGCAGTATCGTACATTGTGGTTAAACTGTTTTCATTTGGCTCTAATAATATTTATTGCGGTCGTATTTATCTGATGCCTGCATGTCACAAGATCAATTTCCTAATGGATGAATAAATCTGTCATTGTCAGCACAGATTTCACTTGATGCTGGACACTGATTCAACTATAAACCTCAAAGTGGGGTCCTGTAACATTCATGTCTCATCAAATTAAAATGTTGAGGTTGTAATTACATCTGATTAATGATTTAGACTTTGGCCCTTGATCAGTGACTATGCACCTTCATTTAATTGTATTCTCAATAATTTGTAGTTCAGTGCTCATTGATTTCACCACACTGTATGTTTTTCTGTGTGACTATCTGATTATTTAAAAGGTATGATCACTAGTTTAAATATAACCTTACAAAAAGAATAGGCGTGTTAATACAAATGATAACAACAGTACTTGTTATCTCTCACACTGACTCCCTGTTTGTGTATCCTATCAGAAAGGGTTTGACAGCATGGACCCCTTCATCCCAGTGTCGGTGCCCAATTACAGTGAGAAAGAGTTTGAGAGCTGTTACCTCTACTACATGGACAGAAACTGGCTGCAGCATCCACAAAGTAAAAAAACACAGGCCCCATTCGTTACAATTATGCTTCATTCATGTTCTTCGTGTAACAATGTTTTGTGTTTTTCATCAGGTCGAACAGAGGAAGGGAAGAAAGAACTCCTATTTCTAAGCAACAGAAATCCTGCTGCTTTGGAGAAACTTTGTACTTTCTTATGAAGTCATGCAAAGAATTGAGTGTCACACACACATAGAACTATATATTAGTGATTCATAAACCTGTGCGTCTGTATAATAATCTGTGTCCAGCTCTGTAAATTATAACGGGTGTGCTTCTTTGATAATAAAATGCTGAAGAAAGCAAAAAAAGAAAAATCCCTTTTTGACTTATTCAGACTTCAGTCAATGACAACAAAAGCCTGCAGTTTTTTGTTTTTAAATTGCATGCTTCTGGGATATAATATTCTAAAGAGTGCATCATTTAATTAAGTTAACTGGAAAATAAATTGTTTAAGTGCTGTTGGCTCTTGATTTCAATATAAATGATTGTTATTCCATGTATTTATTGGTTCATGAAAATTAGGAATCTGAAACAAGAATGGAATTGTGCAGATAGTTTTGAAATGGTATCTCGGATAAACATTTTGACTAATACCTCTCACATAATAGAATTTCATACTTTAACCATGTACCGTAGGGTGACCAGACGTCCTCTTTTTCCCGGACATGTCCTACTTTTGAGACCTAAAAAAATGTCCGGGGGGGGGATTTTCAAAATCGTCCGGGATTTTGTGCGACTGTCTCAAACAAAATGCATTTCTGATGAAATTAGCGTGCTCGTGCACGGGCCTGAGTCATGGCATGGGGTATATTTGCACATAATTAATTTT
>JAPTYR010000010.1:679472-691941 GCA_029814505.1 Siphamia roseigaster
TGGCTCATTTGTTTCGAAATGCGATTGAGCCTCACGGTACTCAGATGGTTGTGTGAGGTACCCGGAACGCCCTCTAGTGTGTAGGTTAGCGATCGCAGCCAGATGATGACAATCAGGTTAATTATTAATTGCTGAGAGGTTCAGATTTCATAAACGTGATCAAGAAGGAGAGTCGGTGTCGGTTGAAAGTTGGTGGAACATTGTGGGGTTCTGAAATGTTCTAAATGACACGTTGAGAGACAGGCAAAGCATTGCCTTGTCCATTGTTAGACATTAGTCTTTCCATGGAAGTCGCATCAAAGGAGGCTCAGCAGCTACATGCAACCACCCAAGTACACGCAATGAGCTTAGACAGAAAAAATGTGCAGGGTCCATGTTACCATTGCGTTAGAATGGGTCACATTGCAACGACATGCAGATGTAAGGATTGGATTGTTGTCACTGTGGGGAATGGGGCTACATAGAGTGAGCATGTCAAAGCAAAAGAAATGCTGGAAAAGTGACCAAAAATGAGAAGAATGACAAAATGTTTGAAAATCTATTGGAAAGAAAAGAAGAAAAGGCCAGTTCACACTGTGAGACAAGACAAACGGTCTAGGGAGTCAGATGATGAAGCAGAGGTGAGTGTGCATACTCTGAAAATAAATAAAGTTGATGCAGATGATGAGGGTTACTGGGCAAGACCTCTGTTGGAAGGAAACCCCATAAATATGCAGATCAACACCGGATCCAAAGCATCCATCCTCTCTAAAAAGGTGTATGAGTCATCTACGACACTTGCCTTTGAGACCCTCAGACACCAGATTTAGCACTTACCTGGTCGAACCAGTGCCCATGGCTGGTATGACTGATGTCACTGTTCAAAGTGACAACCAAGTGAGGAAATTCCCTGTCAATGTGGCTAAGGGTAATTGTCCTTCTATCTTAATCCAAGTCTGGTTAGAGAATCTGAAACTAAACTGGCAAACCGTGAAGATGCTGTCGCCCAGCTCCAGTGAGCTAGCAGCTGTTTTACCAAGGCAACAAGATGTCTTCAAAAATGAGCTAGAGCTTATGAAAGATATCACCTTTAAGCTTAGCCTCAAAACAGATGCAAGGCCGAAATTCTTGAAAGCTAGATCTGTGTCATATGCCGGAGGTCGATGCTGAACTGGACTCCCTCGTCACCAGTGGCGTGCTAGAGTCAGTAACTATTAGTGAGTTGGTAATGCCTATTGTTGTTGTGTCAAAGAGAAACGGAGACATCCGAATCTGTGGAGATTTCAAGGTGATGCTAAATCTTGTACTAGCTCCTGAACTCTCTCCTGAACTCCCTCTTCCACACATCGATGATCTGTTTGCTGGACTCAGTCTTGGACAAAGGTTTAGCAAAATAGATCTAAATCTAAACCAATAGATCTAAATCTAAACCAATCTGCCTACTTGCAGATTGGTGTTGAAGAAGATGCCCAAGAGCTTCTCACCATAACAACACAAAAGGGCCTGTTCAGATACTGTCGACTTCCTTTCGGAATCACATCAACCCCTGCCCATTGTCAGCACACCATGGACCAGTTCCTCAGTGGTCTCTCTGGCATACAATGTTACCTTGATGACATCCTTTGCACAGGAGTCACTGATGAGCAACATCTATGCAACCTCGATGCGGTCCACCAGCGGTTACAAGATTATGGCCTTAGAGCGTGCAAGAACAAGTGTGAATTTGTCAAACCTTTAGTCAAATATTTGGGGCATGTTATCGATGCCAGTGGATTGTACACTGCACCATCCAAGAGCCGCACCATTGCAGATGCTCCACCACCCTAAAGTGTGGGTCAGTTATGCTCTTTCCTTGGATTACTAAACTACTATGGCTGGTTTATACCCAACTTCCATATTGAAGCCATTGCACATTGTCTCCTCTGTAAAGGAAAAGCCAGGAACTGGAGTGAAGCATGTCAGGAGGCCTTTCAGCAGGTTAAGGATACATTGTTGAAGTCAGGGGTGCTCACACTTTGACCCCTCTGACCCCGCAGTCATTTCCCACACATTTCCAAATGGGGAAGAGAAACCTATTGCCTTTGCCTCACGAGCATTGAATAAAGCAGAGTCTAATTATGCACAGATAGAAAGAGAAGCTCTGGGCATTGTCTTTGGAGTTAGGCGTTTTCACCAATATCTGTATGGGCGGCGGTTCACTCTTCTTACTGATCACAGACCTCTTACCACAATCTTGGGACGACACGCGGGCATGCCATCATTGGCAGCAAGCTGCATGCAGCGTTGGACCATGCTGTTATTGGCCTATTCGTATGAGATCAAATATCGCAAGGCAGATCGACAACAAAATGCGGATGGCTTATCCAGGCTTCTGCTGCCTGTTACCAAACCCGAGACCAACAGTGCAGAGATTTTCTACGTCAGTCAGGTGGAGGGTGCACCTGTCACAGCTGCACCGGTGAAGAGGGCAACTCGTACTTATCCTGTGTTGGCAGGAGCCATGGATATGGTAACAAAAGGCCATTATGTTAGTGGTGTTCAAGGTTTTCAGCCTTACCTGTCAAGGAGGATGAAACTGTCACTACAGTTGTGATGCTTGCTGTTGGGAAGAAAGGTGGTCATTCAACCAATACTACGAAAGACTGTTCTGCAACAACTGCATGTAGGCCATAGTGGAATTGTGTGCATGAAGGAAATGGCAAGGCCTTTCTGTTGGTGGCCAGGAATGGGCCGAGAGATGGAGAGTGTGGCCAAGTGCTGCTACACATGCCAGAGGGTCTGGAACATTCCCGTTAACGCCCCTGCAACCCTGGGAGTTCCCAGAAGAACCATGGGAGTGGGTCCATGTAGATTTTGCGGGGCCAGTAGAAGGGCAGATGCTACTGGTTGCCGTGGATGCCCATAGCAAATGGCCTGAGGTGGCAGTCATGAAATTCACCTTTGCTGTCAAGACCATTGAGAAAATTGGGGAAATGTTCAGCTGTTTTGGATGTTCCATGCAGTTGGTCTCTGACAAAGGGCCCCAGCTGGTGTCAGAAGTAATGACCGCCTTCTTGCGAGCTAACGGGGTACAGCACATCAAATCAGCACCTTTTAATCCGGCTACAAACGGGTTAGCTGAAAGGTTTGTGCAAACCCTAAAACATGCACTGAACTAATTCATAAAAATACTCCCCATTCTACCACCAAATTTGAGGACTCAGACTTGAGGACTCACTTTGATCTGCTAAAACATGCTGCTGTGGAAGACACCGTTCAAAAGCAGGAAGAAAAACAGATCCAGCAGCACAGACCACAGTGGGTCCACAGTGGGTGCAGGTGACCATTGTGGCACAGAGTGGTCCTGTCTCGTACACCATCCAGACTGCTGATGGTCGCATGTGGAGGCATGTCGACCAATTCCTACGGAGTGCAGCACCAGCACCCACACCACCTTCCAAGGTTGGCAGTGGGGATTTACTGGAAGACGACGGTGTTGACGACGGTGACGACTCCTGTCTCTTGAGTATTATTAATGCCTGAAAGTCAATAGATACATAACATGGAAGATTGCAGTGTTAACTGTATTGTGGGATTTATTGAATGTTTAATTCTCTGAACCTTGTCATTAAAGAATGTTGCAAACTCAGAAGTGGAAACTAATTCTGATGGCAATGGAGGAGGAGGGTTTATTAACTTACTAACTGGACTTTGCAATCATTTCTGAAAAATACATCTCCCTTGTTCTACACAAAAACTGGTTGAACAGACACAACTGTTCTTTGTAAATTTTATAATAAATCTGAAGCTTAAACTTGCGTCATTTCTGTTCGGCCCTTTGGCACTCCTTCTTCTGTGCCCTGACTATTTCTTCATGGTGCCTTCTGCCTATTTCTAACCATTTTAACCTTAACAGGAGCAATTGTGTCCACAACATTTAAAACACAAGAAGAGTATGAGTTCAGTATATCATCATTTTAGAACATGAGGCACTTTCAATCCTAATCATCTCCATAAACAGCATACCTGTGCTGGCATTAATGTGTCTCCTCTGAACAACTGCAGGTTCAACGATTGGTTTGGGACCTACTGACAGTTCAAAGAAGACACAGAAATGAGCAGATAAAGCAGCGTCGACCACATTGACAGTTCAAATACTAACGCCCTTAGTAAGGAGCAGGTCCAGAGTGTGCCCACTGCTGAGGGTGGGCTCACTCATATGCTGAATTAAACCAAATATTTCAAGGACAGCACAGAGTTCTTTAACATTTCTGTCACACACATTATCCACATGTTCATTCAGATCACCTGTAATGATGATGCTGTAGCCAAACCCTGTGCACACAACTGAAAGCATCTCAGTAAAATCACCACTAAAACTTTAGCACTGCTGGGGAGGCCAGTATATGATTACATAGAGTATAGATATACTTTTAGCTCCATTTTGAAAGATATATACTCAAAAGAGAAAAACACCCCAAATGACAACATATGGGTAACAATATCATCTTTGAATAATGCACACACCCTCCACCTCTTCTGTTTTCTCATATTTCTGAAATAGATGTAAAATTAACTGAGGTGGTTTCAATTAGAGCTGCTTTACCCATCCCACCATCAAGTCATGTCTGTTAAAAACATAAAATCAAGATTATAAGAGGAAATAAAATGATTAAAAATCACTTGTTACTTAGTGATCTGAACATTGAGCACAGCAAGCTTCAGATTAGTTTAAGTTTTTATGGGATGAGTTCCTGTTGGAGGCTGTGGCTGGCATGGAATAAATAATACATTTGATTTTGACTTATTTCTTGATAAATGGGCCATTCTTTTCCTTTTACCTACCGAAACATGAATCAGTGAAGCTTTTGGCACATTGGACCTGGGCTTCTCCTTGGAAAAGTAAGGAATAGTCACCTTGAAGCCTGGGCCCGAAACACACGATGATTTCCAGCAAAATACACAAAAGTACAGTAAAAATGAAGAGAAAAAACATACATAACATGCTAAAATCAACTAAAATTCACCAAAGAACATAAGGCAACAATAAAAATCCAAAACATATCCTAAACTCTTTTAAAAGACAGTAAAAAAAATACCAAAAATATTATAAAATATCCAAAACATATGCAAAAATATGAATATATATGCCATTAAGATGTTTATTCACCTTCAACAGTTTCAGCAAAACAACTTGAAACAAAACAACAATAACCAACTGTCCCATTTAAAGGCATTAACATTTTTAATCACATTAATCATGATGATGGATTAATCCATGTTATTGCGTTGAATATGACAATCCTAATTATTATATATTAACCCCTCTATCTGCTACTAAATAAAAAATAATGATTCCATTTCCTGGTGTGTCCACATATATCACGTCCATGTTTCTGTTCAAACTCTTCTTCTCTTGTTGTAACGTCCATCAACATCCGTTTTTAATTCACCTGACTGTAGCTGTGAAAAAAGATCTTTCCTTTGCAGTTTTTGTAACATGGCATTTGCACTATGCCCAAAAATAAAACACCTTTTCCCAGCACAAAAACCTACAATTAAAAAACATGGGTTTTGTCAAAATTGTAATATAATGTAAAATTCACCAAAAGAAACCCAAACAGCAATAAAATCCAAAACATAGAAAACTCTTCTAAAATACAAAAAAACCCCACAAAAAGTGATAAAATTTCCAAAAGATCTGCAAAAAATAGGAATATATATATATATATTAACATGTTTATTCAACACCTTCAATAGTTTCAACAAAACAACTGTAAACAACTGTTCCATTTAATTTAGCTGAAATTTGTAATCAGATTAAGCATGACAATGTTAATGCATTAATTTTGACAACTCTAATTTTTTTCCCCTGTGGGTCTCAGGAGCACAGCTGGGGCACTGTGTTTAAATGAGTAGCTCCTTAATAGTAATTGTTATGGCAGGATGGAGCGATTCATTCACATTTCCCTGCTCAGTTTGCCAGTGTGCATCAGGTTTCAGAGTAATTTAACGTTGCTTACGACTGCCTTCTTTGATGTTCGACATATCATACATGGCTTGATAGTTGTGGAGAGTTTGTTGCGGTGCAGGACACGCTGTACTCTTTGCATGTGTTTACTTTGCTGCTGTCTATCCAGAGCTTGTCTCAAAGGCATAGAATAAACAGAAGCCCAAACAGAATCTCAATGAGACATAATGTCGGATCCAAAACCATTTAACCTCAGTAAAGCCATGTTGAGTGTATGGTAATTGTTGGTGCACTTTGAATTCAGCTATTGTCATGCATCTGCAAAGAAAGTGGAGTTGCAGTAATGGGACAATGAAGCCCCGCTGCAAAATGTCTGGAGAGTGACACTGATGTCAAACACATGTTTCCCCCCACAGCCCAACAGAAATAGACAAACCTATTTAGAGGACTGGTTTGCATGCAGGCTCCAAGGACTGATGTTTGCAATCTGCGAGCCACAGCGGGTTTTTACATGATCAGTAATTCAAAAAGTGGTCGGCCAAAGAATTCATCTTGTGCCTCTCTGTTTTGCTGTTGCCATGCACTTGTGCTAAAATATTGTTTGGTGCAATGAGCTGGCATTAAGACAGCAGAAAGTATGTCGGAGCGTGTCCAAAGCCTATCAAATGTCCAGAAGGGTGAGAGGCAGGAAAAACACAAATATTTTCAGTAGCAGGGAGCAAAAGCAAAAGGCGCTCTGGTGGACAATCAAAGTGAATTAGGAGGTTTCTGATGAGCAAGTCAATGTTTATTACAGCTGTTACTGTCCAGATAATCTCCAGATGGAGATTTGGTCAACTTGTTGATGGTTAAAATAGCAACCATGAAGATGTTTTCCCTTTCCTTGGCACTGCTGTAGATCTGCGATTGTCATTACCCAGTGTGCAAGGTGTTTCCCTGTGCACTTGTCTTTCTTTATCCGAATATAAAATGCAAACTGAAGTTTACCAAAAAGCCTTTTCAAAGCCTTTGAAACTCACAACTAACGGGGCCCAGGTGCCCTGCGTCGTCTCAAAGAAGACAGGCCAGGATTTGACTCTCTATTGTACTCCAAGAAAAGACCTCTCAGTTACATTCACTGCCTTGAGCAACATTTACTTCAACAGTTTTGTTCAGGGACAGAAAGGAGTGAAAGACTTCCATGTTTGCTATAGAACATAAATTGTTCTACAATGCTACATGAACACATTGAATGTTTCTTGTCATCAATACATTTAATAAAGAAGGACATGTTTTTTTTTTTTAGGAGGACTTCCTTCCGTTACAATCGGATCCATCTGCAGTTTGTTTTTCAGGGGGCTTTTGTTTATTCTCTTTAGCCTTTGCATACAGTTATCTAAGAAAAGCAAACAGCCCTGTAGATTTTGCCTTAGGTTGTAAAGAACCATAATTATAGATATTTTCACATAATCTTTGTGTTGTGCAGGACATGCCATGACATTGTAAATGCTCAAGTTAGAGGAAAGACAAACATGATCATATAAGCTGCTGGAGGACTACTGAGGACATGACACTCAGGTCAGATAAAAAGACAAGGACAGCAGGTTTACTAACTGACAAAACACACAGATCCACTGACAGCGGGCGTTGAAAGCTTTTCTTTGTTTTGGTTTTGCCATGACAGTATCCATGGTGGTTTTCCAGGAATATAAGCAAGCTGAACTCTGAAAAGCTGCGCTAGAAAAAAATAAAAAAGTCAGACTCTGTAATACATATATTTTCGTCGTGTCTGAGGTTAGAGTTTCTGCTTCTATGAGAAGACATTTGTCCCAACAGACATATCTATGAATGACTCATGCAACTTCTGCAGCTGTGTTTGTTAAACGATTGTGAGCAAATGTAAACCAGATGATGATGATGATGGAGTCAATTACCTCTAAATGTGAGAAATTTTCTAATGCAGGTTTTGGCTTCATGGACACGAGTTGTAAGTGGGATCAATATGTTAATATGCAACATTACTTAGTCAGTTAGTTAAATTGTCATTTTCGACACAGAATCATTATATGACAAAGAACCAACACTGTAAAAATAAGTAAACTTACAATTTTTAAGTGTGTTAAACTTAAAACTGGTACACACTTAAAAGTCAAGTTTAGTTTGAGATTTTAAGGTAACCAGTTTCCTCAGTTGTTCTAAGTAAACTCAATCTAATAGATTTTACAGTGAATATGGTCAAACCAAATTTCCGGCACTCAAAAAGGAGTGGGAAGAAGTAATAACTTATAGACTCCATTCAATGAATTCAATGAATTCCACTTCCTTTGCTCTGTTAATGACAAACTTTTTTCTATAACTTTACATTAACACAAAGCATCCATACAAATCATTCACATACTTTTTTTAGTCGCTCACACACAATCAGATTTTCACTATTCACTATTTTTTATATAAAGTATATATATTAATATAATATAATATATATAATATATATTAATATTAATTAATATTCACTTTAAATGCTTGTGTTGTCTATAGCTGATCTAAAAATTTAATAAACAAGGTCAGAACTATCACAGTTAATTTGTCTTATTTAAAGTAAGCCTAACTGTTTGCAAGAATTTCCCAGTATGATACACATCTTGACACAATATATAGTTACATTTAAAGAATGCATAGCATTCAGAAATTGGTGCATCATCATAAATCATCATGGAACAATTTAGATGAAGCCTCATATGCAGAACTAAGCTGGTCAAAAATGAACTGTTCTCTATCCAGCATGGAATAGAGGCAGAGATGCTTAAACCAGTCTGAAACTGGATAAATAAATCCAAGGAAAACAATGGCAGAAGAAAAATAATCATGACCATATTATTATTTATGAATGTATTTATTATCTCCTGGGTTTTTAAACAGTTCTCATGGGGTTCTTATAAAACTTTTCATGCAGTTTTATACATATAGATATTTTATCTAGATCTATGTTTGTATTGTGTTCTTGCTTAATTTGATTTGATTCTGGGAGCGACTGCACAAAAGTTCCTATGTGTCCTGCACAAATGACAAATTCTATTCTATTCTATTCCATTAAAAGCAGTGTGGTGACCCTCTGGTGACTCTGGATGTTAAGGCCACACATGCCCATGTTCTACTACACTCATGTGGGTTTGATACCCAAACCAGGTCATTTCACCAAATTATCATCAATTCACACAGTGTTGATGTTAGAAATGTTAGAAACCCACCCATTAAACTGATCATGGTTCAGTAAGACAAGTATAATAATATAGTCACTACACATGAAAGTCATCAGAGCAGAAGGATTTAAGAGAAGATAATACAGAAAAGTTTCTTTCAAATACACGCCGAAACATGAAAAAGTATCAATCTGCTCTGACTAATGACATTAGCCTGGAGTTGAACCTGACTCATAGGAAGCTTTTACATTCACTTTAGTCCTGAAGTAGCAGCTCTGATCTTTCTTCAGGAGATCAGTTTAGTAAATCCAGGACAAGGTTACACGTTGTTGGACCATGTTACACCCTGTCTTTTAAAAAGTTGGGTTTTTTTCCTTCTTTTCTCAGACTAGGCTTAATCGAACCTCAACTGTTATGATAGAGGGGATGGAAGTGTCCAGTAGAAGTAGTAGCACTCTTCCATGACAAGAGTAAAAACTGACAAAAGTAAAAAATGAATCGACTACTTGTTGATCTGTTTCGTGAACTTTGTGACCCCAGGTTGGGATCGCAGCCTATAGTTTGTCAACAAATGTGTAAAATATAATCACAAGCAGAGGTGGGAAGTACTTTATTACTGTACTTAAGTTGGATTTTTTTTTTTAGGTATCTGTACTGTACTTGAGTATTTATTTTTATGGCAACTTTTTCTTTTACTTCAAACTTTTACTTCAAACTAAACATATGTGACAGTATGTAAACAAGTGGCTTCAGGGGGAAAATCAGTTGAGAGAAACTGTGACATTCGAAATCATAATTATTACTTTTATCTCATGTTTGTGACTTCTTATGTCATCTTATGTTCTTATGTCACTTTTTCCACATAATTATGCATTTCTTATCTGGTATTTATGACATTTTAATCGCACAATTTTGACTTTTTATCCCCCAATTATGCTTAAAAAAAAAATCACATTTAGGTTTGTTTTTTTTTTTAAATCTCATGACAATAACTTTTTATCTCAATTTTGACTTTCCTCTCACCCATTTTTCTATAATTTCCTGTCCATATCCACAAAACTAAGTACCATGGCCTGATCAAACACATTATCTGCACAGTAACCCATTTTTAAAGGCTTTATTATTTTTGGATACTTTGATTTTTCCTGGATAAATAAGTATTATTTCATCCATGGCAAAAAAAAAGAAAGAAAAAAAAAGCAGTTTTACTTAGGGACTTCAATCAGTACTTCTACTTTTACCAGAGTATTTTTTTTCCCACTCAAGTATGGGAATGGGAATACTTTTACCACCTCTGGTCATAAGTGATGAGAGACCGAAGGGACACATATGCTGATTGGCTCACTGATCCATGTGATGAGAGTACATGGTTCTGCACATGGTACAGTTGAGTCAGACAGTGAAAGTTTAAAAAAAAAAAGTCCCCAATGACTTTTTTGATTGAAACTAATGCTCCGACTAAACAACTTGTTTATTTATTTATTTTTGTTTGTTTCTTAATTTTATCAACTCAGACCTTATACGATGGTAGCATGGTAGTTTATATGGACATGACTATTAAAATGGACATCTATGGTCACACATTCATGCTACATAGTATTATTGGATACCTACTCTTTTACCTGCATGTACATCTATCCAGTCACACACTAACATATGTGTCCTACCATAACTATGCAGATGACTCTCAGCTTTACATGTCACTGGCAGCAGGTGAACATGAGCCTGTGGACTCACTCTGTCACTGCCTCCAACTGTGTGGATGCAAAACAACTTTCTACAACTCAACTCCGACAAGACCGAAGTCATTGTCTATGGCCACAAAAACCAGGAGAAAGTGTTATCAGTCACCTGAAATATCTGAATTTAAAAGCAACAAATCCGGTTAAAAAGACCTGAACTTTAACAGCCACATTAAATCAATACAATCATCAGTCTTTCACCATCTCAAAAACATTGGAAGAATCCAAGGTTTACTGTCTAAACCAGGCTTATCCATGCCTTATCTCTAGCAGTTTAGACCAGAGTCTCCCATCTACTGTGCTGTGGCACATACTCAAAGTGTGCCATGAGAAATCATCAGGTGTGCCATGGAGGATTATTCAGTTTCACTTGATTGGTACCCTAAGCGAGTGGCATGATATACTCATTCTGTTTTGTGGATATGGGCAGGAAATTCAGGAAAAATGGAAGAAAGTCACAATTGAGACAAAAAGTCATTATTATGAGATGTTAAAAAATTTATAATTATGAGATTAAAAGTCAAAGATGTGAGATAAAACGTCAAAAAATGAAGAGATAAAGTCATAAATATTAGATAAAAAATGTATAATTATGAGAAAAAGAGTCAAAATTATGAGATAAAGCCACAATCAATGTGAATTGCCCCTTGCAGTGCGCAAACCATACCGTGGCCATAGGTGGGTCCCTACAAACAGTGGCGTTGCTAAGGTCTGAGCAAAATACCCCCCACACATACCCACACTCACACATACTCACGCACACACACACCCACACCCACACACACACACACACACACACACATCTGTGCACGCCACAAAATAAAGGTTTTTGCATAATTTCCCGGACATTTGAGATGAAAAGTGAAAAAAATCGATCACTTAAGTTCAATACGTGTCCCTGAAAGACACACAACTACACACACAACTACACTAAAACAATATTACACAGACACACAACTACACACACCCACAACTACACTAACACACAATTACACAAACACAACTACACACACAACTACACAAAGACACAACTATACACACACAACTACACAAACACACAACTATACTAGCACAACTACACAAACACGACACAAAAAACAACACAACAACACAAACACAGAACTACACAAAAACAACACAACTGCACAAATACACAAACACAACTACACTAAAACAGCACAACTACACAAACACAAAATACACACACCCACACAACTACACAAAACAACACAACTGCAGAACATGGCTACACTAACTCACACAAGTACACACACACACACAGACACACACACTCAACTACACACAAATAAACGCACGCAGGCACGCAGGCACGCAGGCACGCGCGCACACACACGCACACACACACACACTCGAGATGCGCGGATTACTTATATTTTAATCCGCTAACCGCTTCTTAAAATCTCTATCCGCACGCTACCCATTTGCAGGAACGTTTTTTCGCCACCTTTCAAAACCGAATCCACCCATCATCCGCCTATTAGTTTTTTAACACAGCTGTGATGAACCATGTTAGACGTGCCTGTCTTGTGACTTTCAAAGACATAAACAGTTTTGCAGATAACATATCCTGCACTGGTGTCATCTAAATTCATCACCTC
>JAPTYR010000010.1:1259133-1269538 GCA_029814505.1 Siphamia roseigaster
AAAGATTAATAAAATAAGTAGATTTTGGAATAAATCCACAGAGTTATATCATGACTCTTCTGTAAATATGTTATTTTGTCTTTGAGTGTTGTGTTTGGGTGTTTGTTCCTGGTAAACATTACTACATCCACAGTTCTGTAGTTCTGGCTTTGAGGGTTCTCATTGACTTCATTTGGACCTAAACTTAGTTCAGTGTTGGTCCTTTTGGAAGTCACTGCTTTGTTTATAAGGTCTTTGCTGTTTCCAGTGTGGGATTTGATTGACAGGTGTGATAGACAGGTTTCTGTCTGCAGAGTTGGCATTTCAGACTTGGACCATTTATTAAATAAAACATCACTTTCCTGACAAACATTGAATGAAGTGAATGTATTTGGAGTAATAGTTTAATGTGACCACTAGAGGGAGTAATGAGTTATTCTGCTGCCTCCAATGGCGACGACTGATGACAACTAATGCCAAAGTTAAGTTAAAGATGAGAAACTGTAAGAAGCAACTTTAAGCATCAAGTTATTATAGGATGTTATGATTGATCTTTGTTAAGTTGCCAATTATTGATCCAGGATTTTTTAATTATTATTTTTTATTTTCCTGTGGCTATTTGCCTAAAAACAAAGCTAAGCTAACAGAGCTATAATGTTAACTGTCAGTATATGTTGTACATTAAAATATTCAGAGACAGTGTTAGATTGACTAAGTTTTTATTAGAAGGATAACTGACGATGGTACCATAAAACACACTTGTGTGAACAGTCTTACTGATTTGTATTTGAAGGTTTTAGCAGCTACGAGTGGTTTCCAAATACATCTTCCTGTATCAATACTACCCAAGGTGACATTAAAAAGACATCATTGTAACACAACTATTTCCTGAATTTATTACTTTTCTAAGCCAGAAAGTTAGTGTTAACATTAATTCACTGCATGTTTCCCCCAAAATCACCAACTTCACCCTTTTGTCTACATATGAGCACTTGGTTCTTGGTGAGTTTGTCTTTAAAGCCTAAAGGGGGCGTGAATGATCCAAACATCACAAACATGCACTCTAATTCTCCATGATGGTTGAAATTAATGACTAGTCTTACAACAACATACACAGGTTTTGAGTCTGGAGCATTAATTAACTAAAAAAATAAAACTATATTTGCGATTTTAATTCATTCTCATGTAAATTACAAGACAGATCTGGAATTAGATATGTCCTATACATAGTAACACATTTCTCCTTAGCAAACAAAACTTAAATGGCATCTGCTTTGTGTTATTACACAACCTTAATAAAAAAATATATATTTGCATAATCATAAGCATCTGTTAAGTGTAAAACAGTGATGCAACTCATTTCATAACTGATGATAATATCAATTCACATATGCAAATTGAGAGAATTACTAAATCTGTTTACTTTTAAAGCATTTAAATAAGTTAATTACACATCAGAATCCGTTTAACATACAGTTAAACTAATATTACAAATGGTTTGTGATGACCCTATATCGATTTGATACTAACATGGAAACACAACAGCCTCCTATGAGACACAATAACGCACCAGAATAAAAACAGGATGTGTTTTTACAGTCCATCTGCAGTGTTTGTTGATCAAACCTGTTGTCTTTTCAAACATCTTATAGGTGGGAGAGCTTTGGCACAACAGCTGAAATGTGGCCTTGAATATAAAATGTGAGGCCGGTCTTCACCTTGTGCTGCTCGTGGTCTTTTTAATTACTTTCTCATTTGTTGAAGCCACCCAGGGTTCTGTTTATTGTCGGCCACTTCATTACTGTCATGTAGCCAATGTGGTTGCCATGGTGTGGCCATTACGCCATGCCCTTTGCATTTCAATTATCATTCACAGTCCGATTTGTACTCTGGACATTACCGGCCAGCTCCAATATCATTTTTTTAAATTATTATTATTATTTTCTCCTCATCTTGAGAGCTCAAACTCCACCCTTGAAAGTCATATCTATAATCATATCTCTGCTATACTTCATATCTTTTGATGACGTGAAAAACAGCATACAGATAGAAAATTGCACTTTTCTTTTTAGCGTGAAGTGATTTTTATGCATACAAATGCACTATGCTGCATAGGCCCAATCACGACACAGATCACTGCTGCATAATAAAGTCTGTCAGAGGTTGTCTTTTCACTGAAATTAAACAGATGTCCATCTTTTAAGGTGCACTGTCACTTAGGCCAATTCAATAAATGTCTTCAAAACACTGCTCTGAAAAATGCATGGATGTGTACATGAGTAGTGAGCTTGAATATTCCAGGATTCTGCAAGGTCTTCCCATAAAAAAACATCAGTTCATTTAGATAATGATGGAGCTGTCACTCAGTATCAGCCAAGCTTCAATACAGGAAATGCACAAATGTGATGCAGTTTTTCCCACTTAATTTGTTCAGAACAGTTGGTCTTTCACCACCTGAGTGCTAAACATTGCCCAGGGACATGAAGCAGGTTTCCTCCTCTCAGTCACTATCCCTGCAAAACATTTGCAGTCCATCAATGTCTAAATTGATGTTACCTTCTCTTTTTGTCAATAGCTTGGTTCAATTCCCACATTTGACCTCCAGTCAATTCTTACTTTGCCAGTGTGTTGGACAAACAGACTCATCCACTTTTTCCACACAAACCATTTTAAAGGAGATAGAAAAAGGAGCCGTTTAATAAGATATCATGTGGAGTTTCTCTCTGCTGTTGTACATCTGAGCTAGATGTGCTCATTGTCATTCATAAGAAGGTATTGATCGGATGTAAATGATGATCTGTGCAATGTTTTCAACTCAGCAAACATGTGACAGATTAAGACAAAGAAGGCATCTGCTTTTGTGATGAATGAATAGGAGCCCGAACACCTTTCAATACTCATTTTAGCATCCCAGTCCGCAGAGGAACAGTGGAACAATGAAATATTCCTCAATACTTGGAAACAGCCTTTGTGACAAAAGGGTCCAAAGGCTGCTTAGTTTCATCACACATTAAACGGATGGCTTTAACTGTAATTAAGGTATAACATCACCAGAATAAAATGCTGGATGATGTAGCTGCAATAATATGTATAACATTAACCATAGTTGTTCATGCATTTTAATCAATTCCTAGAAAGCCACAACAGAGCAGACTACTTTAGGAATCTTAACTATTTAATTAGGGAGTGTATATAAATAAAAATAGAATTAGTTGATCAGGGGGTTCGAGCAAATGTTTGTGCCCAACTCTGCAACAGGTCACATGTACCAAGGTCATAACAATATTAACATTTCATCCTTGTGTCCAAACAAATACATAGATCCTTTCAGAGTTTGTAAACAAACTGATGTATTTGGGGGGACAGGGCTTAACTGGAGGCAAAACATCTCAAAGGTGCTCGCTTGTCAACGCAGATTTGCATGTTTTAACAAAGTGTTTGACCTGAGATGGACAAGTAAAACAAACATTTTAGTTGATATGTGAGTACATTCACTCACAAGTGGACGAAGTCTGGGCTGTCTTTGTCCAGTACTCTACCTCTACAACAAAGATGTTACAAGAAGTTTGCAGAAACACTGTGGGAGCTAACGTAGCATGCAATATCTGCCTGTATAACATTGCATTAGCTAGCGGTTAGCATTAGCATCTAAATGTACCACGAATCCCCTCATTAAAGATTAAAGATATTCTATGCAATTTTTTTTTCAGTCATAAAATTGCCTGGAAATCATATATTTGCTTGACTGACCCGTTCTGAAGAAAATGGTGTAATTTTCTCCTCCACCTGGTGTTTCTAACCCTGAAACCATGCTTGCACGTTTGTCTGTTGGTGCTGGCGCTTGTTTTGGTCTCGAAGTCTCGCGAAACACGACACTGAGAGCTACAGCTTCACGTCAGGTCGTAAATTGGCTTAGGCAAGAGTTTTGACAGGACGCACCCCCTCTGCATTAGCTTTCAGTGGCTAAGCAGAATGCGGTTAGCATCTCGCGTTTGGAATACATGTTTCTAATACGATGGCAGAAGCCAAAACTGAACCTAAAACAATGAAGAAAGCTATGAAAAGACAACTGTCGGAGGAGGCAAGGGTGAAGAAGAGAGCAAGAGACCATGCAAGGTACTTCACAATGGTGAACATCAGTCGGGTGTTTGCCAAATAGCGACAGCTTTGAGCAAGTGAAGGGTGCGAGACCGATGCTGACCTGGCTGTCTTGTTATTGCGATCATAAGTACATCAAGCCTATCTTAAGAACATAAGCTTTCATGCCAGACATAGTAAATGTTAAGCTATTCATCCCTTTTGGTGTTTGTAATAGTTTCCAAGTCACAACTTGTGACAAAGATGTTTTCCAAACAATTGAGCTAACCACCGTTATTATCAGTGGAGGTTGATCTAACCACCGTTATTATCAGTGGAGGTTGCTAGCTGAGGGTAAAAGTTGAGCAGTATGCAATCGTGAGCAGGTAAGCAGTGATAACGATGTAATCTGCGTGTACCGCTTTGATTATTACTTTGACTACATCCCTTAGAGGACCTGGTGAACCGCTTTTGCCTCTTCAAATACTTCGCCTGTTTCTTGAAAAACAAATCATAAATTGATTCTGGTAGGTTTACGACAGTCTGCCTAGACTCTTGCGTATTTTCTAAGGAGCTCCCCCTACTGCTTTGGAGGGTGTAATACATGGTAAACAAACCCAGTGTTACTGAGCACTACTTTAATGTCACTCAAGGTCAAAGGTCATGACAAAATTTTGAAGGCCATGCCAGGGTTTCTATCTGTCAACAATAGTAATTGTCTATCTCCGTTTGTTTTTTTTTTTGTTTTTTTTGTTATAGTCCATTTCAGTTTTTTAGGTATTGACCAAGTGACCCCTGACCTCTTGGGTCAACAATAGGTCAAAATATATACACAAAAGATGTAGAATTGTAAGAACAGCATTTTAGTGCTCATTGGAAGTCTGTAAGATAAATAGTTTAAGTTATATCTAAAATTCGACCATTATTGTGACCTTGACCTTTGACCTAGAATCTTCAAATTTGGCCTTCAATGTTCTGATGTTAATGCACACCCACAGTGAGAGCAAAAAGAAACTATATGTAAAATGGAATAGACAGGAATGTAAAGGAAATTCCTGATTTACCCAATCTCTTATTAAGAAAACCAAGTTTTGGTGACCTTGACCTTTGACCTACATTCACCAAAATTTATTGGGGATCTATTCTGGACCACCTTGCACTTTTCCTGAAAGTTCAATGGAAATTAGTCCAGTAGTTTTTGTGTAAACTTTCTGACAATCAGACAAACGGACAAAGAAACAAACCAAACAAAAGCAACACCCCTTGCCTCCCCTTTGGGGCGGGGTCAGGTGTAGCCAGTGCGTATTCTCCGATATCCAAGCCCGTGGAACTAAACTAGAAATTGCAATAATATTCAGAATAATCACAAAATGACTTTTCATCAAGTCAGGTAACACTGCAAAAAAATGATCAGTTATAGAGATAAATGTTTGCTATACTAGAATGTACTTAATAGAGGAAAAAAAGGAAAAACAAGTGTGTTGTTTTTTTTTTTTTAAATAAAACCTGCCATTTCCATTTTCTGCTCCTAATGCAAAACCTCCAAATGTGCATTAAACGTCTTAATGGAAACACCTCTATTGACACTGAGCAGAAAAGTAGTGTTTAAAAATGTTTTAAATCGCATTTTTGTATTTTCTATGCAAGGTTAAGTTGGAGTAATTTGTGCACTTTCCTTCAAACCTCACATTTTCCACAGTAATCACAACATTACTTCCTCACCAAATCATGTAGCCCCAGACGTGACTGAACCGTACTGAGATTTACAGCCGGACTAGGAATTCCACTCACGTAGGAACACTTAATACGGTGTTTGCTGTGGTTTTAGCATGAATCATACGAGCTGAGAGCACACACAGACCGTTTAAGTCCCATCAGCAGACAGTACCTTCAGACCTGTGCGCTAAAAGCGAGATGGACTCCGTTCGAATTAAAAACAACACAGGAGGTCGACCCTGAACGCATCGCCGGTGTGGATTTTCACCATCCTACTATCACTCCAAAAAAAAAAAAAAAAAGACAGCGCCTTTGATATGAGCCTGCCTGATAATTAAAATCATTTAGTTCTGCATAAGCCTCACATCCACATAAATCTACATCACCGGAATTGCCCTCGTGGATGCGTACATGCAAACACACACACATGAAAGTACACAATTAATTATCACGCAGGGCTGCTCTTATTGCCTCTCTCTGGCTCATAAAGGATCATTTATTTCACGTTTGTGCTTTTGTGTGTGTTTGTGTTATTGCCTGTCTTTGCTTCATAAATGATCGTTTGGTTTGTTATGTGTGTGTGTGTGTGTGTGTGTGTGTGTGTGTGTGTGTGTGTGTGTGTGTGTGTGTGTGGAGAGAGAGAGAGATATAATGGTTGCTGCAGGCTGGTCATTTGCTATAATTTAGAGTGATGGCAAATGTGGGCCAGATAAGCACATACATACACACACAGAGACACAAACGTCCTCATCCGGAGAGAGTGGGTCAGATAAACTCTTATCAGCCGAGCAGGGGAGAAGGACCCCTGCTTTTATTTGTCCCTCCAGCAAATCATTTGAGCTAGGGGGGAGAAAAAAAAAAAAAAAAGCAGCAGCATTTCTGAAAGGTTGGAGGATAACATTCCCTAAACATGGTTGTGGTGAGTGCAGTGCAGCCCTCAGGAACAAGTGCCTCTGGGCAAAAACCATCTCCACAGACTTCCCCTTTTACCTGCAGGCTGTGGACACACTGGATGAATGTTTACAGGTTTTCCTCCTCATTAGATTATCTGCGGCTATTTCTCCGAAACCTGTAAATTCAGGTCATCCAATCTCGTTTTCCCCCGAGATCCTGATGAATCCTGACGTTTTGTGTACAGCGGAATGTTAGCGCAAAGAGGAATGTGTACTTTACAGCCTCCAGGGTTTCTTTTTCACAACCTGATTTTATGTTGCTGTAAGGAGCATTAACAGCGCCGCATTAATGCAGATTAGACTCGGACAGAATGCTGAAAAGTGAGCGGCGTTGAAATGTGTAGCTCATTTTTCCGTGGCTTTCTTTACCTCTCAACCCCTGAAGGAAGACGAGGTGATGCCGGCCAAGTTTGAGGACGATCTGATCTGGGTGGCAGCTGACACTCCTCTCTCAGACTCTGCCTTCCTCAGCAACAGGATTAAAGACTTGTGTGGAGACCTGCCAATCTTCTGGCTCCGCCCCACCTACTCCACCAGTAAGCGAGCAGACACCTCAGCTCAGGGTAGAGAATAGAAAAATGTGAATCTGAAAACACTATTGTTCCTCTATACAGTCAGCGTTATATTTTTGAAAGACACAAAGCGAAAAGAGGATATGGGTCAAACGGGCTCAAGTATTTCCATTTAACATCTCAGTTGTTAAAAGCTCCTGGAAAAAAAAAAGAAAGTCTGAAAAGAAAAGTGCAGGTTCTTTTGAAGTTTCAGAGTTACTGAGTGTACAATTTTTAGCATGCTGGGAGGTCAAAAGTTCTCACAAACACAATTTTATTCTACTACATCTGACGACTTCAAAAATGCTGCCTGAGAAGCGGCGGTGCCACATTAGTGCCACTCCGCTAAATTTGGTTTGTCAGAAACTAAGGCTGTGATGTGTACAGGCAGACAGAGGAAGAGGAGGGCCACCCCCCGCCAGCGCCGCCAGGCACCTGGGGTCGACGAGGAAGAGGACATCGAGGCTGAATTCAACCCAGAGAACCCCTATCAGGTGAGTCACATAGAAGAACCCCCCCCATCCTGTGATCACAACTGTCCATTCACATCTGAGAGCTACCTGGGGGGAGGGGTATTCAGTGCAGGAGTGTTTTCTCACAGCTGTGCGAACATGAGCAGATGCCGGGGTCACGGTGGAGGGCCCGGATTGTCACCGCGAATCTAAGTGTATGCGTGGGTGTGTTTTCCATGTGTGGCCGAGTCTGAATCCAAATCTTTCCTTTCAGCAAAGAGGCTCGATGAATAATTCCACAAACACGAGCTGGACCCCTCCCCCTGCCAAAGGCCCTTTGCCCCGCCCTGCTCAACACACACTGCCTCCCATACACGCTAGTATTAGACCGAAATGGATTTTTTGGGGCTGATACTGATTTTTTTTTTTTTTTCTTAGCTGATAACTGATACAGGCCGCTGATATTTCTAAGCCAATATTTGAAGCCTCTGTCAAATGAAAACAATTATCAGTAAGTAATTCGTCGCTCTGGATCAATATCAAGTTGTTCGTCCAGGATCAATGAGTGATCACCAGCCAGTCAGAAATCATCAGGAAAAAACAGGATCCCGACAATTTTGAACATCATCAATAATCTGAGAGCTGAGGGTTAGACACAAAACATTCTAAAATCCACCAAAATTCACACAAAAAACCCAAACCAATACTTAAAAAGAGATGAAAAAAATCCAAAACACACTCAAAAACTTTTCCAGAAGACAGAAAAAACAACCCTAACCTAGGGTTGTTTTTTTTGATGACTTCTGATTGGCTGGCTATAACATTGATCCTGGACAAACAACTTGATGTTGATCCAGGACGACTAATTACTCGGTGATATCAGATAGATCATCCATCACCATAGCAAACAGGAAGGGGCTCAGAGCTGATCCCTGATGCAGTCCCACCTCCACCTTGAACTCCTCTATCACATTGACAGCACACCTCACCACTGTCTTCCAGTCTTCATACATGTCCTGCACCACTAACATATTTCTCTGTCACTCCAAACTTCCTCACACAATACCACAGTTCTTCTCTGGACACCCTGTCATAAACTTTCTCCAAATCTACAAAGACACAATGAAGCTGCTTTCATTCTGTTTTGTGTTTTCTTATTCATCTGTTTATTTTCATTGTCACTGAGCCATGCAACAATGTTTCATTTAATATATGTACAAACCATGCATCTATTGAATGACAATAAAGGAAGTCTAATAATAATAATAATAATAATAAGTAGAAGAAGAATACATTTTATTTATGGTTGCCTTTTTTAGCACCTAAGGACACTATACAGTTAACAAGGAGATAATAAAACAAGCAATAAAACATGAAGTAAAACGTAAAAGGCAAGGCAGGTTAAAAAAACAAACAAAACAAAAACAAATAGGACAATGCGATTGTAGTCACAGAGAGAAAATAGTCCTAAACAGATGGGTTTGGAGTTCCAGTGCTCCAGTGACAAGGGGTTCCAGAGTTGGGGAGCAGAGCGGCTGAATGCTCTGCTCCTCATGGTGTGTACTTGTTTTATAGTGATTAACAATTACAACTAAAACATGCTTTTAGTTTTGGATTTCAGTAGAGTCTGACTGAATTTTGAACTTTACTCATATTGAATTGAATTGAATTTTATTTTGTTCTAGAGGAAAAAAAACAAAAACCCTAATGTAAAAAAACAAATAAAAAAAAATGGTTGATTAATTCCTTGTCAAACAAAGATTCTATAAATAATTTTAATCAATAAAATTAATAAGTTTCTATTATTTTATAACACCTCTGTCAGTCATGGGGTCTTAGAACTGTCATTAACCCTATGTTTTATGGCACGTGTGGTCATAATGATTTGTTTCTGCTGCCAAAAGAACTCAAAGATTTATTCTTTAAATGTTTTTAAAAAAGAAGAACTTAACCAGATGGCCCTCTATCCATTATTATGCTCTTTATATCTAATATATTTAATGACTAACAAAAATCTAATTTTTGTTAGTCATTAAAAGTTATTAATTGTTCATCATCACCCACAGTTTTTCAGTAGATAAAAATATTGTGTATTGTCATTCATATTAGTACACGTTTCTTTACTTCAAATATTAAACACATGGTATTCAGCTGGGTAGATATTTTTGCAACTCCATAAAAAGTACGTTCATTAAAAACAAATCACATTGTTTTTTTTTTTCGTACCTCAGGGGGGAAAATCTTGACTAAGTTTCCTCATAATTCATGCATCAGAGGGTTAAAAATGGACTTCGTACGCCGTCTGGCATCGTGTTACAAATACACGTCGTACACCGTCTGGCGTCGTGTTACAAATACACGTCGTACGCCGTCTGGCGTCGTGTTACAAATACACATCGTACGCTGTCTGGCGTCGTGTTACAAATAAATGTCGTACGCCGTCCGGCGTCGTGTTCAAAATACACGTAGTACGCCGTCGTGTTCAAAATACACGTCATACGCCGTCCGGCGTTGTGTTAAAAATAAACATCGTACGCCGTCTGGTGTCATGTTCCAAATAAACGTCGTACGCTATGGTAGGCCAAAGTACCCATAAAACATCTGAAAAGCACACGTTACAACTTTATATTACGCGTTCTGTTTCGTTGAGTACGCGTCGTGGTAACGCGTGTTATTG
>JAPTYR010000010.1:1434682-1445530 GCA_029814505.1 Siphamia roseigaster
ACTAAAGCTAATGTTAAAAAAGAAATTGGTATCGTCCCAAACAAATCCATATCAATCACTACTGATATTACTCTTACATAACGCTGCTGATATTGAGATCTTACGGCGGCATATACGACAGTAACAGAATCTGGGTGGGGGGTGCAGTGCTAATGCCGGCCCCCTGGCACCCTGTGGTGTTAAGTTACCGTCTGCAGTCTGATGGGACCGCCAGTGTCACCATATATGGTCACATGACGAGTGTCTGTTTGTTGGACGTTATCTGTAAAGCATTAACGGCACCATGTGATGTATTCTTGGTTTGGAAAATACTCCAGGAGACTCTGAATAATAAATACTTTCACCTTTCTGCACACCCAGGCTCTTAATTTAGCAAAACAGACAGAAAATGAGAAAAAAACAAAACACCAGATTCTAGTCCAGTGTTTCTTTGCTTGTGCGAAAATGTCTTGAAAAGGGAATGATCACTGCGATTGTCAGCTGCGATCTGACATTCTTAGTCCTTCTGCGGCGCAGGCCTCCACAGCCTGCGTCACCAACTAAGGCACTCGTTCTGGAGACGACCAAAGGGGGCGGGGCCTCGGGAGCTGTTTTAACACCACCTCCGAGTGACAAAAAGTCATTAATTAGGTGAAAGGAATCAAATTGTGGTGAATGGTTGAAAGTTTAAAGTAGCTTTTGGAGGAGTTCAACCGCCGTGTGTCAGGGCTTTAAGGTCTAACGCTCACTTCCAAACGTACCACAGGGTTCTTCCAGAGACGCGAGGCCCCAGCGGGACGGGACTGGAGCCCGACCCAGATACAGGTCCAAACGCGTAAACCCCCGTCCCCACTTTAACGGTTCCATCCAGGATCCATTGAGCCCCATTCCTGATGTCGGTCCTTTCCGGAGCGCGCTCATCCTCGTCTCGTACTCAAAACTCCTCCCTCAGTCGGATCACACGTCGATCTTCTTCAGCTGCTCGTAGGTGAGGAAGAACTGGACGCAGAGTCAAGGAGTTCAGACACTTGTTGAGCAGAATGTGAAGCAGACGTTTGGCTCCGTCGAACCCGAACCCTGCAGCTCAAAGCCTTCACTGTTCATGTTTCCGATGACGTCGGTCTATGCAGCTGCAACCTGACAATTTAATTATCCCATTACGGTTTCTAGTAGAAACAACAACCAGACCTTCATATCCTTTGGTAACTCCATCATCCACATTTCTAATTTTTACAAAACTTTGCCATAACTTTGTAACCAGTAATAGAATTTCCGTGGTTGTGTGATTTAATTACTGCATGAAAACTAAACAGCTACATTATTCACCCGCTTACATCCATTTTCACTTCAAATGCTGAGAAAAACTAATAACGTAATGACTTATTTCCTACAAATTGTAGTAATACAGATCAAAAATAATGGAAATGGTATTGTTTTTAGTCGAATAATGCCAGAGGGGGGAGTCGTCCCAACACAAACTGATGGGAAACACTGACAGCTCTTCCTGGTCTAAGTCTCATGTTTATCATCTTGTTCTGCACAATCATTCAATGATGAAAAATGCAATTCCACCAGGAAATATTTTAATGTGTGGATTTACATTGGGTTTCTGCATGTGAAGGGTGTTGACGGGGGAGAAAGGTGGCATTTGTATTCCTGGAATTACCTTCGATGACTCCAGAACTTCAGAATGTTACATGACTTTCCCACCTGTTCTCAATGACACTGTGTGTGCCCCCCCCCCCAGGGGAGGTGGGATACTATGGCAGTAGTAGTACTAACTTACATAACAGTCAGCATGTGCTGAAATAAGCTCATTTCCTCTTAAGTATGGCATCGGAAGCAGCTTACGTCATCAAACACATAATGGAATTAACCACCTCTACCTGCGGATTTCTCCAGTTCTAAAGATATTATTGCATCACCAAGGACATAACAGCATAGAAACAGACTGAGGCTCGAATGAATCGGTTAAAGGATACGATGATGTTCCATGGTCCCAGCCGCAGCCAGTTGGGAAAGAAACCCTTGTAGAGGGCCATGAAACCCTCGGAGCGCCAGGTCTGAAAAGAAAACAAACGTCTTAATAATCCACATTAACTTATTGTCCCCTGATGCTTTTAAGGACAACTAAGAGATTTGATCCAGTCATTAAAAATTAGTACATGGCATTAAATATTAATCACAGCCCCATGTATTACTTTCACTAAAAGCAGATAATCACATGGAGTCACATGCACTTTTCCGCCCAATTGAACAATGACGATCAAGTATGTTCAATGAAAAAGTTGTTCAAAGATAAAATTCAAGCCAAAGCTTCGAATTCCATGTACAGCCACAATTATTTATTTATCTATGTTCAGCTTACTCTGCAAGAACTGGAGGACACCAGGAGCATCACATGATGCATCCTTCTATTCATCAGATGAAGTGATTAGACAATAAAAGGCCCCATTATTCAGTATATGGGCTGGACACTTTGGAAGAAAAGTTAGTGAATTTGATCCGAGTTGCTTGATAATGGCAACTAACTGGCATTAAAAAAATAAAACATGTCATCATAACAGAAATAATTAATATTTTTTCCAACTGCATGATCGGATCTTCCTACATTCTCCTAAATCTTATTTACTCAACCTTTAAAAATCAGATTTTTTGTGATGATAAAACACAGCTTTATCCAGAACTTTCTCTTAGTCTTGTAAAGGTTCATACTGTTTTCCAAAAACAACTAAATAGTTAAATTATTTTTAAAAGGAATTTAACTACCAAGTACATTTTTACTGTAAATGTTTTGGTTCCATCTGTAGCATGAATTAACGTGTTTGTTGTGAAAACAGACGGGTCAGTTCTGTCCGGAACATACTGGTTTCCAACAGACCTGAAGTAGACAGTCCAGTGTTCCCTGGTACAGAGCTCCTCCCCTCTGGTTCATCATTCGTGTCCGTACGACGTCCACCGGGTTCGAGGCCAACGCTCCGGCCAGACCACACACGAAACTGGACCTGAGGACCAGAAACGTACCGGTTTGGGTTTGTCCAAATTTGAAATGTTAGCAATAATTGGTTTCTCATTTCAACAAATTGTTGAAACAGGTGGAACCAAGTAGACTACATTTATACACATTTAAACACAACACAGCAAACATGATTATGGAAAAATAACTTAAAACCTACAGTTGTGTTCAAAATTATTCAACCCCTACTGCAGTAAACGGTTTGAGAAAATTTGACCTTTTTTTTTTTTTTAATGCTGTTAATTTTGAAATCTTATGACTTGTAAATTAGCTAAATGCAAAAAAAATTAAAACAATGCTTTTTTTTCCAATACAGTAACAAAAATAATTTTTGTAATTTCATCACTGACAAAATTCAACCCCATTGAAGATCATCATTGTGAAGAACAGAGATTTCCATCAGCTTTTTTCAAACAGCTGATGCAACAAACTTTAGTCCAACTATGTTTGACGTCTAAAGGATGTTATTATTGCCAAAGGGTGTTGGACTAAGTACTAAGGGATTGAATAATTTTGTTGATGTACACAGAAAGGACATTAATTGTTATAGTAAAAAGTGTTGCGATAATTTCAGTTGCATTTATCTATTTTACAGGCCCTTATTTAATGTGATTATAAACAAAATAAAAAAATAAATATCAAACTTAAATAAAAACACTTAAATACTGTGGGGGATTAATAATTTTGAACACAACTGTACCCTATCAAATGTAATGCCTTGGAAAGACTAAGGTACTTAATGCAGATTTGGAAATTCAAGACTTAAGACCCCACAGGAACCCTGTAGCATCGTACAGATGGTGCATTCAAGTACCCACACAGCGTTTGGTACTATTAATACACAGTCAAGTGTGGCTTTGTTTGCCGAGGCACCAGCTCTGCTTCACCACACTAAGTTATTCAGAAATTTGAGTATTTTGAGATTGTAGCCATTTGAGGTGCTGAGCAATGTCTGAAATCTTGTACATTGGTTTGTAATGAAAGAGGAAATAAACATTTAGACGAGTGTCAGTTCCACTTCTACTGAAAGATAATCGTTTCAAACCAGAATTTGTAATATTCCCGGAAATGTGACAATGCAAAAGTGTATGTGTATATATTATATATATATATATATATATATATGAAATGATTACATTAGTTGTTGTCCTCTCAGGGTTTTTATATTCAGTTTCCTGTTTTGCATCTGTTGTGAGAACTAATACTTCATGTCATGATAAGTAACTTCCTGTCAGCGATAACAACACATGCCGCAATAGTTGAGACACAAACCCCAACGTAACACGGCAGACTTACAAGAAATGTGTGTACACAGTGTCTCCCATGTAACCTGACAAGATCAGATGCTTCTTGGTGATGTCATAGACCGGGAGTTCGACCCCCACCACAATGGCCGCCCGCTGAGCTGTCAGAGAGACTCCCTGGTGGAAAGAAAAGGAAAATTAGAAGATTCAAAGTTCTGTGACACTTTAGTCTTTCATCTGACAGATAAGAGCGTTTTTCAAGCTGTGCATGCATTGGCCAATCAGAACTGTGGAACTTTAGTAGACAAGTCACTGTCATACAAATACTTGCAATTAATAATTTAATCTTGTGTTCGTTTTATATCTCTATTATTGTATAGGCCTAACGGTATGTTAATAATTCCTATCATGCAGAAGAGGAGCCACTTAATATGGGAACATAAAAATAAAACATGACTTATGAGACCTTTTTGTCTTTATAACCTAAAATGACATTTAATCTGTAAAAATGCAGCTTCTTATATAATGAAAGTTAATAAAGGATGACCAAAGACATTTTTAAAGACCTATAGAATAAGGAAACAAACAGCCAACATTATAAATTCACCATGAATAACACGAGCAGGAAGTAGAACAAATACACTTTGAAAATCAGTGACATTCTGGGTGGATCATTTTATTTATTGACCCTCAAAGTCAGGAAATCTAGCTTTAAAATCAGATATTACAGTTACCAGAGACATGTTCTACCAATACTAGGCACGTGTATGAGCATTTAATTAGTCAATCAACCAGAACTGTAAGCACAATCAGCTTCTTTTTCAAGAGTCGACTGATTTTTATTCATGTTGACAGAAGGAAATGAGCTGTAGAGCTAATATTTAGATTCTGTTTAAGTGTTGCACATGTTATAGAAAGTAAACATGAATGCTATACTTCTGGTTCATCCACTCTTTTGTGAGCTTTTTAAAAAATATTGATCATTACTTTTTGATCTAGTTGGAGGACATGCTTTATTGATGACACCATAACTCAACAACTACAGTGTGATTATTTGACTTTAAAACCTTAAAATAACCTGTCAATAACAAATACCAATGATGTGCAGTTGGAGGCACTGATTCTTCACTCAGCTGTCAAGTAACCATAACAGTTACAAGTGATGCAACTAGATGAAGTAGGTTCATTACGTAAGTTTTGCACATGCTTTTTATTTGGAGACTTTTGGTGTTTTTCTGGGAACTGGTTGTTTACTGATGTTAGTTAACTTCATTTAGAAGCATATGACTGCCTCCGTCACCTACATCCCAGATAACAAACTGCAAAATTATGTCTCTGGTGGGCTTTTCCTGCTCATTTTCTTTTCTGTTTTAATAGTCACTTCAGAGTGCTTCATTACTCTATAGCAGCAAGGCTGTGGACTATTGGCTTAGAAATGGAGTTAAGTAAATTTAACCAACACAAACATACTGTTATGTCCTGAACCATTAAAAAGCACCAGTAACACCTCAACAACACATGGCATTTGTCTAATTCTATTAGTGTTCTCTATAGTGGTGATTATGTAGAATAATCACTTGCTCATATAATAGTGATTTTGTAATAACGGTGAGGCTTATGCACACCTTCCACAGGCCTCGTGTTCCCTCCTCCTGGTAGATGTTGATGAAGTTGCCCATCATACTACCCTGGATCACATTTCCCTGAGCCTGCATACGGATCTGTGAGGAAAGAAACGGGGGCAGTTGTTCATAAACTTGAGACAATGAAAGCATGCACACGAACTGAACCGAAGAAGAAGAATGCTGCAGCTCCACAAAGCCAAGTACGGACTGTATTAATCCAACACCCACTGGAATGCAAAGGCCAAAAAAAAAAAAAAAAAAAAAAAAAAGTTCGTCTGGATTTTTGGCAAGATCAGTGTCCTGAAGTATTTTCTAGAGGCTCGTTTCCTGGAACTCTCTCACTCATACTTGACTTGGTTAGTTTTGTTCTGGCTAAGGACACCACGATGACTTGGCTTGCACAGCGAGGACACACTGTGCAGAAAACACAATGTTCCAAATGTCAGACCACGTCAGTTTGTGAGTGAGGATATAAAACACAGAGACAGCAGATAGGGGCTGTTCTGCTTCAGAGGGTACCCATAAGCCTGGTACCGCCCATTCATGCACCCGGATCACTTACAGAACACTATGTTAAGCCGTTGGGACTTAACTTCAGTCTATAAATAATCACAAAGTGGGGTCTGGATAGCCCTACTGCCCTTTGCCCTCCTCAGCATGTGACTAAAGGAACACACCTGCAGCCTAAACCTCTATCTTCTGCTTTACTGCTTCTTAGAATAACAAAGTGAGACATTCACGGGAGTACAAGGTCTCTGCAGGTTTCAGCAAGTCAACTTTATGACATTTCCTGTTTCATATTCACTCACAATGGAGCTCGACTACAAAACACTACTGAGTAAGGGCATGTGTTTGTTGATGGTTTTCACGATTCAACTCCAATGCCTCAATAAACAGAAATTCCTAATATGAGCATTTTCCTGCACAAGCTGCAGAGGGCTAGAAACGTATTATTACCCCCCCCCGTCTGATGGAGGGGCGAGGAGTAATGTTTTTGGTTCAATTTGGTTCTTTGTTTTACAAAACTATTGGTTGAATTCATACTAAATTGTATTTATAGATTGCCTGTGATGCAGAATAGATATTGTATTTTAGGAAATGTCGGTTTAAAAATCTTTTCGTTTTTCCATCTATTTATAATGGGCAAAATTTCCAAAGGGTATAAAAACACCAATTTTGTTTCAATTTACATCAAACTTGACATTTATAGAGGCAATTAACACACAGACATCAGCTGGATCAATGCTAACATAAGCTACAGTACAGGTGAGGGGCAGGGTTTGTTGTGTCTGGTACCACTTGTTTTCAGTACCCTTCAACTCAACAGTGAAACAAGTGTTAAAATAGTATTTTTAGAACCTAAAATGTTAATAATTACCCGATTTCAGTCCTGCAGAAACCCCGTAACTAGGAGACATAAGACAGGTTTTTTTCCGTCTTCAGGGTTTCTGCAGGTATCAGCAAGTCTAATTTAATGCTTTTTAATTCCCTTTGTAATACCTATTTCAACTAATTTAACGTCCATGTCCAACTGCAGATACAGTTTTTTATACAGTAGTGGAAAAAAGGTTTTTGAGCAAACTTTACATAATCTCAAACATTATTTGGAAATATTTGAATAAAAATCTTGACGTTTCAGAAGGTGCAGCTGCATCAGACAAATACTAACAAATGTATTTTTGTCAATAAGAAAAAAAATAAACTAAATTCTTACCACTTTCAGCACGTCATGTCCCGTGTTTCATTATCTACTGAAACATCTACTTTTGACCTTGATACAATAATGCACATGAAGGAGCCAATACTTGGTAGAGTTCAGTGACCACAGATGGATTCTTAATGGAATGCATTCCTTGTTTAAACTACTGTATAGTTTTGTAGTGTTATATAGTTTTATGTCAGTTTACCATTGGTTTTAACCAGGTTCTGAACAGTTCCTCCTCCAATCACTTCTACTGAAACTTGCATTTTCCCATTTTTCCGACATTTGCCAATATTCCCTCTGCTAGATCGCCGCAGCATGAGCACGTTTTTTTATTGTATTCCAAGTATCCAGTGTATCGTCCATGAACAATAACTGAATTCCACCTGTCAATCACCACACTATACTTCCAATCAAAACTATTAAGTGTTTATATAATCAAAATAAATTGTGAATAACCCTGCTTCTTTCCATCAAGTGCATTTACTTTTTAATGCCTCTGGACATTGAATTTAATGCTTTTTAATGCCTTAATTTTCACAAAATCTATTTAATGACCTGCAGAAACCCTGGTCTTAGAAAGTAACTACTAACTAACATATTATTAAATTCCAGTCTTCTTAAAATCTTGCTTCCTCAATAAGAAGGTTGTGTGCAGAATACAAAATGTATTACATTACTTTACATCTTTTCCCACAGATTCAAAAAGATTTAGACAAGTCCAGAAAGCCCTGGGATAAATATAAGCACAGCACCATGAAGAGTCGTCTCTGCATCTAGACAGATACTCACTCATCCAGTGGTATGTGTGCTTATATTTTGAGTGTCATTACGTTATGTGTGCTTATATTTTGAGTGTCATTACGGTATGTGTGCTTATATTTTGAGTGTCATTACGGTATGTGTGCTTATATTTTGAGTGTCATTACGTTATGTGTGCTTATATTCTGAGTGTCATTACGTTATGTGTGCTTATATTTTGAGTGTCATTACATTATGTGTGCTTATATTTTGAGTGTCATTACGTGACCCTCTGAAGGAGAGGCAAGGGGTATGGTTTTTGGTTTGGCTTGTTCGTTAACACTTCAACAGAAAAACTACTTATTTGAATCATTCCAAATTGAGTTTATAGATTGCCAGTGACCCAGAAAAGATATTGCATTTTGGGAAAGGTAGGTCAAAGTTATTTTTTTTTTATGATGATGATTATTTTAATCTTCCCATTTATTTATAATGGGTGAACTCCATGTGAGGGGAGGGGTTTGTTGTGCCTGGCACCACTTGTTTTCATTTTGTTTCAGTTCACACTATCAATCAAACCAATGCAATAAGAAACCTGAATCTATTATGTCTTGCTGTGATGAATGTTTTCCAGTCACAATCAATCATATGTTTTAGAGGTTGACATTATTTGGTGCAACTATTATAGTGGTTAATGGGTGTATAGCCATCTGGAGTATTTATATATTAAAAAAATATATTACAGTACTGAATTTGTACTTGATTCGACCAAGATCAGCTTTTGTGTTTTATTAGCAAGTATGTCCATTAGAAGGTGGATATTTGGAAATAGTGTGTTACCCTTTAGATTTCAAAGATGAGCCAAAGCTGGTCTTTCGTTACCTTCAGCACATCTGTGGGGTTGGCGATTGAGGAGGAGATGACTCCAGAGAGAATACCACACGCCACATTAGTCAGCAACGTCTCATCTGAAACAGTAGAAGAGTAGGAGGCAGGCTGCAACGGTGAGATAGCAGTATTAAATAACAGACAGCAGACACAAAATGATTGTTTTGCACTCATGTGAGAATAGTTTGTCCGAATAAAAAACCAAAATGGAGACGTGGTTAATAGGTCACATATCTGTGGCTTCCCTGTGACCTTCAAAAGGAATGTGCATGTGAGAAACTAGGACTCACCCTCTGGCCTATCAACCAGGAGTCGTTTAAAGCTCTGGTATGTGCCAATTTTAATGGTCCCATAGGATGCCTGGCGCAGCATGGCAGGAGCAATTCTAAAAGAGGGAAGTCAAGGACATAGTGTGTTACTGTGTCACTTCTACACTGATGCAGAAGGAAATACCAACATGTACAACTGCAAATAGATGCATCACCAGCCAGATTCTTACGATAATCCCAATACAAGGAGAAATATCTTAATGGTTAGACAGAATGAATCAGATGTTTTGGTAGATTTTAGAACAGGTGGAGGCAGGGCAGTGGTTCTTACAGACAACAAAGAGGAGGGTTAGTGTTCAAAGACAGCATGGAGAGATCACAATGCAAAAACAAGACTATTTATGGGTTCATACTAATGATGCAGGGAAAGGGGTAAACAGAGACCACCAGACAGACGGATACAGAAAAGGATAGATGACACAGACTTTTAATAAGAACTAAGAGGAAGTGAAAACTGAAAAGGAACAAGTACCAGACAAAAAGGGACTCTTCGACATTACACATTAATGTTAAACCAATCAAAACTAATGCAGAACTCCCAGAAAAGGTTAATGAAAGTAAGTGGAACCCCCAGACTGACCCTGAGTACAGGGCCCGGACCCCCTCCTCCCGGACTATCCGGGCCATAGCATGGAGCATGCCCCGGTAGCGGATCTCTCGGTATTTCACGTCGCCCACTTGGCCTTGTACCTGAAGGCGCGTCTTGGCTAGGTCGATAGGGAAGGTCCCTGCCGGAGAAACAGGAGAAAACAGGGGAAACATTCTTCAAATCAAACTGAAAGAGAATCCACGGAGCTCGGCCTCCCCTCCCCTCCCCTCCCCGGGGCTCGGCTCATCACTCACCGCATTCGGCCGTAACCGAAGCCAACCCGCCGAAAACAAAAGGCTTCCAGTTGACGTTGGACATTTTCTCCGGTCGTTTACAAAACTCAAGGCGACAACCACCACCAACACGTGGTAGAAGTGGTCACTAAAGAGTGTCTCCGGCGGGTGTTCGGTTCCGTTGGATCCACGGTCTGGGACTGAAGAGGGCGGAGCGCGTGTCCCTCCTTCTGCCGCCGGTCTTGGAAAAAGCTCCGCCCTCCATCGTTCCCTTGGCCGCATGCGCTACCACGCCTATTCTGTGTTACTAAGCAACCGAGCCACAAAGCAGGAAGTAGCTGCAGAAACTGTTTTCCTTTTTGGGGGGCGGAAACTACATTAGCCGACGTGGAATACAAAAATAAAGCTTGAATATTAACCTCATGTCATCTCATCTCATTATCTGAACCCGCTTCATCCTCACTAGGGTCACGGGGGTCACATGGAGTCTATCCCAGACACA
>JAPTYR010000010.1:1508375-1519276 GCA_029814505.1 Siphamia roseigaster
CAGTATTTATTAAATAAATTCACTTTTTCAATAATGGCGTTTTTTTTTTTCTTCAGATCGTCATCAAAATCTAATCATTTCTTCCTTTGACCATCCTCAATATTCCTTCAAAACTTCAGCAAAATCCATCCATAACTTTTTAAGTTATGCTGCACACAGACAGACAGACAGACAGACAGGCAGGCAGACAGACAGACAGACAGACAGACAGACAGGCAGGCAGACAGACAGACAGACAGACAGACAGACAGACAGACAGGCAGACAGAACAACAGACAGGCAGAACAACAGACAGACAGACAGAACAACAGACAGACAGAACAACAGACAGACAGACAGACAGGCAGAACAACAGACAGACAGACAGACAGACAGACACTTAGACAGACAGACAGACAGACGCCGGCAAAAACATAACTGCCATTCCTTGGCGGAGTAAACGTCACATGACCCGTGGAACCTAGCGGAGGATATGACAGTATTTATTGATCCTCATGTCATTGATCCGACAGGTGGCACCAAAAATCAAAGCCATGATGATGGAGTCGGGGACCACCATGGTGGGCTACCAGCCTCAGGGCAACAAAGTCAACTTCTTCCGAATGGTCGTGTCCAACCCGGCCGCCACGCAGTCAGACATCGACTTCCTCATTGATGAGATCGAAAGGCTGGGTCACGACCTGTAGACGAGTCGCCCGACGCTCTCTCACCTGTGGCTGAACTCAAACACCGACCCGGTGAAACGTTCACTCTGCTGCAGACAAAGTAACCAGCGTCCAGGGTGTCTTTACCTGCAGCGATCTGAACGTTTCCCCGACTGAAAAGAAACAAAAGACAGAAGCTGTTGAGTGTGTGACGTACGTGCTCTGTCCACAGCTCCTTCTTTTAATAAATATGTCAACGATTAGTTTTAGGCTCCAACAACAAACATGTTCTAATGTGTGTGTGTGTGTGTGTGTGTGTGTGTGTGTGTGTTTGTTAAACAATAAAAGGGAGAAAAGCCCAGATCAGAATCCTACGGTATCATCAGACTCTTCTTCTGTATCATACATTTATTCCACAGATTTGATCCATCGGTGCTTTCAGGTTTAATACTAGTGTCCGACTCCCTGTGTGTGTTCACCACCACACACTAACTGTATGTTATCATTATTTTAGACTAACACAGTATTTAAAATAAGCTTAATGTGCACAGTACGTTTGTTGAGCTGAGAGGATTGAGGTCAACTCCAGCCTCTTTTTGTCCCGGTAGAAGTTTTAAGATAAAGATATAAAATGTCAGCAGCGATCTAAAGTCTGTGACCACCTTTAACTGTAAAACGCTGGCTCGTTGTCTGTTTCATGCAATCATGTGATACCCATATGTGTTTATAATCACATTGTTCAAATATTACTATTTAATGATAGAAAAACTAATATTTATTGCATTTCCACTGTTTGCAGATTCAGGTATTTTATTGTAAATGTATCTTTGTGTGTATTACATGGTAATACATTTGTAAATGTAACCATAGGAACTTGAGTCAAGTTTATTTCTAGTACTTTTGTTTTAGTACTTTTGTTTTAGTACTTTTGTTTTAGTACTTTTGTTTTAGTACTTTTGTTTTAGTACTTTTGTCAGCCAAAGAAAGAGAATGGGGAGCAGAGCAATCCATAGTCCTTCATAGAACTTCTTATGGATTCTAGGTGTTTGTAAAATGTTACCTAAATGACCCTGGACTGCGATGCAATTTCTAGTGAATTTCTTTCTGTGATTGTGAGTTTTTTTTGTCTGAATGTTTTGAGATGATTGACTGGCCTTCTGATGAGATTAAGAATTAGGAATAGAATCCTCTGGCTGCTGTGCCAGTCTTTTATTTTAGAAAGAAGCACAAGGATGTGAGAATGTACTCTCGACTAGAGACTGAGGAAAGGATTGTTGTAATTGTTTGAATCCTAATGCATTTACTGTAATATAGTAATAATTGTACCTGTATTCTCAGTGTGATGGGAACTCCACAGAAATATCTTGTATAAAGAGTTCCTGTTTTTGTCTTTGCACAATGTCCACCTTCCTTTCTTCCATGGTAAATGGATGTGTATTACTGTAAGGCAGTATATGTAAGAGTTACGTTCAAAGTATTTATGGTATCTAGGGACCATATGTGAATTGCACACTTGCATAAATCCTATGTAAGGTCATCTGTGTCCTGTTTGTGGCCAATAACTCCTGAACGTGACCAGTCTGGGTTTAGATGGAGCCAGATGTGAGGAAACGTCTCAGGAGGTTTTCAGTCGGCACTTTAACAGAATCATACCATCTCAGAAAAGATATTTAATAAAGTCTATTAAAGGAACCACTGAGTGTGACTTATTGAAATGGAAATCCAGCCTTTTCTTCTGCATTTATTCAAACATGCGACATTTCTGCCAGAGCTGTGAAGCGTCTCACTTTGCATTGCAGTTGTTTTTATCAGTATCTCTGCACACACCTACATTATCAGCTGTTTAATTTTCCCAGAGGAGGCTTTGTTTGGCCTCCAGCTGTGTGGCAAATGGGCTCTTCTCCAGAATGAAACCCTCATTTCTGCTGGATTCCCTCTTATCTAACTCCTTTACCCTTTCTCTTAAATTGATCTCTTCACCTCTTAATATCTTGCCTTCACAATTTTTAATCGATTTCCTTTTTCTATATTTTTTTTCTTAATTTGCCCACTCTCCTGTTCACCTTTACTTTAACATTTCTGTAATAATATTCAGCATCACAGAGCCACCATCTTACAGACAAAGGCAGGAAGCTTATGGTGTTACATAACCTTCACGCAGAGGGCATAAAAATATCAAAAAATGGTTCTGGCTTCTGGAGTAAAAGCCCAAATTCTTCCGCAAACTCAGTAACAAGGTTGATGTGATGTATATTTAGCTCCCTCTAGTGGTGTCTGTTGGAAATACAATGATCCGCAGGGATTCAATCAGACCCAGTTGGATGTTGACATACACACTTTTTCCTAATTTCATCCATGAACATGTTATAAATGATGTCTTTGTTCAGATACATAGAAAAAACAAGAATTTAAGGTTTTTCCCCAATTCTCTTTCTCTCTTTATTTTTTAGGTTTTCTTTTTTTGTTTTAAGTTGGAGCAAATTTGTGATGAGAATTGTGATTGATTGCTATGAATTGCACATATTTTTCATTAAACCTTCTGAAGCATATAGTTTAGTGGTTTGGCACTGTAAATTCAAAAACATTTTTAATGCAAGATTTGGATGTATTTTTCAAGAATTGCTTGCTTTAGTAAGAAATTCTCAACTTTTGGCTACTTTAGTGAAAGGTCTTATATAAAATAGGATGTTAAATTAGAAAATAAAACATCCAATGAATAAATATTGGGTGAATAAAGTAGAAAACAAGTTGGAAAATAAATATAAATTGAGTTATATTAAAAACAAGTACCAAAACAAGCCTTTGCACTGTCTAAATAGATGTGTGCATGTAAATATATGTTACCTTGTACATGCACCAGTTGGCAGATCAGTTTGAACTTCCAAGAAATGGAGCAGCTTGATTATAAAAAACATGGGCCATATAGAAGATAAAAGCCTAAGCTTCTGGTTCATATAGGCAGAAAATGAAAGCTCACATCATACACTCTAATTCAGAATGATAATAGAAAAGTAGCTTTAGGGTAAAGTGATGCCACTTTCTACAGGAACTGAAATCTATTGTATTTGTTCATGTATATAGTTCAGGATTTATTCTTGGAAGGTTTCAAAGCTTAAAGTTTATTTTATTATTGTGTCGCTTCATTTTTGTGTTTTTCCAGATCACAACTGAAATTCTACAGAACCTTGACAGAACTTCCTAGGTTTTCAACAAATGAAAAATGCTTCTGCACATTAATGCAAATGATTTTTCACTATTCCTTCTTGTTTCCTGTGATTTCAACCTCTCAGTCATGACGAGAGAACAGCTGCAGTTTTGTTACTAAATCCACCATGGTTGAACTGGTTATACACATTTCCTTTTTTTTCCCTTTTGTTTTTATTGACATTTACATTCAGTATATCATATAAACATATTGTATAAATCTTTTGTCTGCTCTAAATGCCAGAAACATTATTTCAATAACTAGATAGAAAACAGAAAAAAAGAGGAAAATGAAGAAAAAAGAAAATACAAACAAAAGGGGAGTGATCCTCAACAACAACATAATCAGTGATCTGTAAAAATTAAATCACGTTTATAGGGTGCGACATAGGTGACCCAATTTTCCCAGTATGAAGCAAATTTCTCTAACTTGTGATTAACAAATGCTGTTATCTTTTCCATTTTATAAATGTCCATTGTGATGTCCATCCAACACTTTAAAGTCAGGTCTCCTGTGATAACGTTTTCTTCAGTCATTTTACAGGCCACTAACAAAATGTTCATTAAATATGTATCTATTTTTGGCCATTCCAGTCGGATGGATGAAGAATATAGTCTTACTTTCAAAGGGTAATCCACATTTAAAAATATCTTGTAAAGGATTGTGTATCTCTGTCCAATAGTTTGTCATGATAGAACAGTCCCAGAAAACATTGTAATGATTGGCACATTGATTACCACAGTTTCTCCTACAGACAGGGGAGTTATTGTCATGTTGAGCCTTCTGAGAAGGTTTTATAAAGTAACTGATCAGGTTTTTCCAGCCAAACTCCAGATATGGCACATTTTCTAGTCTTTTTTTTTTTTTTTTTTAATTATTACTTATTTTTTTAAGATGGCCCTGAATTGATAAACTGATATCTGATCTTTTTTTTCCATTCTGTTCCTGTCCAGTGAAAACCTCATATTTCCAGATCCATACAATTTGATATGTGATGTGTTTCTTTATAAGTTGCAAAAATTCTCCTTAACCGAAATAAACCCTTTTTACAGTAAATCCCGCCAGGGTTCCCTGTAAAATGGATTTTCACAAAGGTGAGAAGGGGAATGTTTTCTTGAGCTCATGAAAAATGTATTCTAGAGATATGTAATTCACATGATGACATGGTTATATAAAAGCATATGATGCATCTGAAATTCAAGACCAGTATAGTGCTAAAATAAGATCAACCTTTACATTAGTAAAATGAAAAAAATTACACATCATCACTGATCTAAAACCTTCTACTAATATATTTTACTGCATAACAAATTTTACTATTAAATGTATTTTCACAGTATTTGTAATTCATTGAAACAGTCCAAATATTTCTTCTCCAGAGCAAAATAAACTGTATTTTTTTTTTTTTTTTTGCAGGTTCATTACAGAATAGTGTTGAAAATGTTATTGATTAAACATATCACGGAAAATGTGAACTGGAAATTTTTTAAAAAAGATTCAAAAAGGCGTTATTTCCTGCCACGTAACGGCGCATGCGCATCACTCAGCTACTCATTTGGCGACGTGTACCCGGTGTGTGGAAGCATCCAGGTATCTAACCTCCGCCGGGGGAAAACTTGCCATAAAAAAACCTTAAAGGCCTTACAGGAGCAGAACCATGGGGGGATCGCAGAGTGTGGAGATACCAGGAGGAGGCTCCGAGGGCTACCACGTCCTCCGGGTAAGTTATAAACCTTTACAGCCTGGTGTTAGCCGTTAGCTTAGCATCGGGTCACAGGCGGAGGATTCCCGGCTCTCTGTGTTGACGAAAGGCCGGGGATGACAACCGGGCCTGTGTCCGGTTAACACTAAAACCACGTCAGGAAGAGGTGTTGTTCTCCACGGCCGTGTCCGTGTCACGTTGTTGTGTTTCTATTTAGTGTTTATTCAGCTGAATGTGACTGTTGAGGATAAATCCTAAGCTAGCTGTAGCCACGTAGCTGCTTTGAATGACAGCTGCCAGTTTGTTTCTGTGAATGCATCTATTATCGGAGGAAAATCCCACAGTTTCCCTCTGGTTTCATACATTTGTTTTTTTCTACCAACAGACTATTCTTAATATTGTTAATATGACCAGACATTATGCAAAAATGGGTTTGTCTCCTAGTATAGGAGACATTAGCAGTGGCTGGGTTCGGCTTCTTGCTCTGCTGGACATCTTTATTAACATGATTAATTATTATAATTCTATATGTATTCTACCTTTGGTTACGTCTAGGTATATTTATAACACAGTAGGGTTTCACTGAATTATCTGTTTGTGAGTGGCATTTTTTTTCTCCTGTATAAAGCAGTATTAGAAAATTACAGATAAATATTCATCACAGTCTGAAGTATTCAAAAGAGTCAGGGTTTGTCTTGTCTAAGTTTTGTTGTGTTGCTGATGAAATTCATTCCATATGTATTGAACTTAGTTTATCTAGCAAACACTTTTCCACTTCTGTGTTATCCAAATAATTATGTTAGTGTCCTATACATTAAAGTTATTGAATGACATCTACCAGTTTGTTTCTGTTACTACATCCTTTATCAGGAGAAATCCCGCAGTATCCCTTTGGTGTCATACATTTAGTTTTTCTATCAGCAGACTATGTTTAATATTAATTTAACCAGCTATTACTGTGCAAAAAATGGGTTTGTCTCCTTGTATAGGAGGCATCAACAATGACTGGGTTTGGCTTTTTACACTGTTATTAACATGATCAATAATCATTATGTTAAACTCCATTTGTATTGTATGTTTTGCTACGTCTAGGTATCTGTATAACACAGTAGGTTTTGATTGAATTATGTTTCAGTGGCATTTATTCCTAAATAAAGCCGTTTTAGAAAATTACAGATAAATCTTTTCACCACAATTTTGAAGTACAGTATTCAAAAGGGTTAGGGTTAGCCCTGTCTATGTTTTGCTGTATTGCTAATGAAATTGACTCCACATATACTGAACTTAGTTTTCCATTTCCTTGTTATCCTAGTATTTCTGTCAGAATCTTAAACATAGTGAAGCTCCCCATCTCTACCTTTCTAAGAAGAAATGCAACGCTAAATACTCTGCGAAAAAAGACAATAGTTGAATGAAATGCTTCATAAAAACAGTGTTGACGTGCAGTAATAGGTGTGTAACGCAAGACAAAAGCCTCTGAATAAGGTCAACTAAAGAGGATTTATGATGGTAATTTGTATTCTACCCCTCCAGTGTACAGAATTCACTGTAATGCTGTTTCATTATACAGTTCAGCAGCAGCAGCTTAACTCTTGCTTCTTTCTTACCTCTGTCTTTTTCAGGTTCAGGAGAACTCCCCTGGACATCGTGCAGGACTGGAGCCTTTCTTTGACTTCATTGTCTCCATCAATAACACCAGACTGGTAAGGAAAGGTAGCAGCTGTATATTTTAGAATATAGTTGGAGATGTAGAGAGTTAACACATCTGATGAAAGCTCTCTTCTGTCACTAAAGTAAGCTTGGTGAAGTGAATGGTCTTATTTGTGAAAGGTTGAGCCGATAAGGCCTATACAGTAACATAAACCAGAGAAGAGGAATCCTGGCTTAAACCCATGTGGTGTAATTTGATATGTGTGGTGAATTGTGTTGACTGAATGTTAAAAGGGAACCCTCTAATGCATGGGGAGGCTCTGTGGTGGGTCATTTACAAAACTAAAGGTTAGTGGGTTGTTTCACTGATGTGTGAATGTGACATGTTGTAAAGCAAGTGATAGAACAGAGCAATAGAAATTCAAGTTACTCTACTATTTAGGTGTAGAGGGGCTCCACGACCGTGGACTGACTTGGGGACAAGACTCTAATCTGTATGAGGGACAGTCTTTGTAGTCTATAATCAAGAAGTGTTTGGTGGGAGGGTTCAATAATGTATAAAACAGTGTATGAAGGGGTAAGGGTATAGGTGTTATAACTTATTTTAGCTGTTATGCATTTTTCTACACTGTGTTGTTTGTGCTGCGTATGCATGCTTGTATATTGTGTGTAGTTCTGTGTATATAAAATCCCAAATGTGGTTTTTAAAATTATTATTCAGTTATTTTTCCCAGTGTCAAGGATGATATGATTTTAAGCAGTACGTTGTTCTGTGTAGATAAACTCCAGACAAAACATGACTCAAAAGTGGGTTTAGTGTATGCTATATTATGTACTGTATCAATAACAAAGATAGGCATTTGTGAAGGTGTTGTCGTATGTTATATGTTGACCTACACTGCTCTGGGTTCTGCATTTTAATTACTCTGAAAGGTTATCCATGTGATTTTAGTTCATAAATCCGGTGTGTGTTGAATTCGACTGGTAGACTGAACTTTTTCCATTGAATTTTATTTGTTTTCTTATCTAATTTCTGCTTTTATTTCTCTACAAATTTTATTTTATCTAAATAATTGAAAAAATGTTGTTCAATTCAATGACTAATGGACTGTAAACTGAATTGCCTTATGGGGATAAATAAAGTGGTTTGCATTGAATTGGACAAAAATCAAAAAGAAATAAAACTGCACCCTTCATACTCAGACTGGGCAAATATCTATAATAACTACCATTTTTGTTGCATTTAGAATTTTTGTCAGATAAGAGGAAGCACTAACCTCATTGTTCGCAAAGCAAAAACATGATTAATCAAATTCTTTCTCCATTTCAGAGCCCGAAGCTGTATCATATTTTTGTCTTTTCTGTGTTTTAAGTTTTATTTATAAACAGTGAATTGTGTTGTTTTCGAAAAAGCATCCGTGGTGACATTTTTCATATGTTCTATTTTCTACAGAATAAAGACAACGACACATTAAAGGACTTACTGAAAGCCAGTGTGGAGAAACCAGTCAAGATGCTGGTTTACTCCTCCAAGACCCTGGAGCTGCGGGAGTCCACGGTGACCCCCAGTAACCTGTGGGGCGGACAGGGCTTACTCGGAGTTTCCATTCGTTTCTGCAGCTTTGAAGGCGCCAATGAGAATGTGTGGCATGTGCTGGTCAGTAATGGTCTGATCTGCTTACAGGGTTTTTGATGGTAAAGTCGTGGGTTTACTCGTTTTCCTCCTGCTTTTCTTAACAGGAAGTGGAGCCTAACTCTCCTGCAGCCCTCGCTGGCTTGCGGCCACACACGGACTACGTCATCGGAGCCGACAGTGTTATGAATGAGGTAGTTCGACCCTTATAGAAATACTCTGAAATTAAACATTTCAACCCCAGTGTGTTATTGGACGACATAAGAAGTTATTAAATGATGTAAACTGAACTGTACTACTCACCCGTGGTGGTAGTTGGTGATTTGGAGCTCTACCGCAGTTATTTGGTTCGTAGATATTCCAAACTGCATACGAGAGTCAACAGGGCTTACGTTTGCAGACATGAAATTAGTTATTTGTTAATGTGGACATTTAGATACAGTCGTATTAATTCTGTTACTGTGCCATTTCAAAGTCTAAAATTACCAAGTGGATCTAAAAAATATATTTATATTTCAACAGAGTCAGCAGAGTGACGCCATCTGTACGCTCGCCCACTCCTGTATATTTCCCTGCAGGCAGTAGTGAATGGGTGTGCGTGGAGATGACGTCACTCTGTCGTCTTTTCGTCTTTGTTGAAATATTGTTTTTAGCTCAGCCCAGTAATTTTAGACTTTGAAATGACACTGCAACGGAATTAACACTACTGTATCTAAATGTCCACGTTAACAAATAACTGATTTCACATCAGCAAACGTAAGCGCCGTTGACTCTCGTATGTTTGGAATATCTATGGTGTTTTGCAGTGGAACCAAATATCTGCGGTAAAACTCCAAATCGCCAACAACTACCATGGGTGAGTAGTACAGTTCAGTTTACATCATAATTTAGGCCCCAGTTGAAAAAAGTTAAGTTTTCCTTTTAATTTTGTAAAACTTTTATTCTGTAGAAAGTGGAAGGTTAATGACGTTACCATGTAATTGCCCTGCAATTGAAAGAAAAAAAATAAATAAAAGAAGTGAATATAAAAAAAAAAATACAAGAAAAGCACAGATAACATGAAAAGAACATGCTTTTTAGAACATTAAAACATGACTTTTAGGACATTAAACCAACATACAGTCTCAGAAAAATGATTAGACAATCAAGTCATCCAGAACAATGGTCACATAATTAACTGTTAAGTCCTGTGAGTATCATGTGATTAAAACAAGTAGAAAAGAAAACATGGAATGAATAAAAGCACTGTTCTGTCTGTACAATGCCAGAGATATCGATGTAAAAAATTAAATGGTTTTAATTATCAAGTAAATGATAGATATAATCTCTGACCTTAAACTAATATGAGCTATTTTTTATCATATTTATCTAAAAATCTGTACCTTTAAAATTGTACCAGGTATTAAAATGAAGAAGAAATTGAAGAAAACAATGGCGGTTTAATAATTTAAACACAACTGTAAGTGCTGATCCACACCTGTCAACCGTCGTATGTTATTGGAGGACATGACAAGAATTATTATTGTTACTTTTCTTACATTTTTAAACAATTTTTATTATGTAAAAAATCAAGGTTAATGAAGTTACCCTATGTGGTTCCTTACTCTAATTGGGGTGGAAACGCATCCAAGAAGTAAATATAAAAAATAGAAGAAAAGCACATTTAAGGTCAAAAGAACATCTTTAGAATAGTAGAACATTAGACGTACCGTCGACGACTGTCTTGTAATGTGTGTGGAAATGAAACTGTCCACTGAGGGTTAACAGCTCTTGGTGGTCTGCAGACTGTCCCTCCAGTGCCTTTTCTTCTTGATAATGATGGTAATTGTCTGTCACCTCTTTGCGGTTGCAGTCAGAGGACCTTTTCTCTCTGATTGAGAGCCACGAAGGGAAAGGCCTGAAGCTGTACGTGTACAACACCGACACTGACAACTGCAGAGAGGTGGTCATCACACCCAACAGTTCCTGGGGAGGGGAGGGCAGGTAAAGCGCTTTAGCGGAGTAGATGCATTGGTTTCCAGTTCATGCTTCTATTGTAAATCTGGAGGTTGTTGACGCTCACCACAG
>JAPTYR010000010.1:1540343-1550608 GCA_029814505.1 Siphamia roseigaster
TAAACTACTGTATAAACTACTATATAAACTAAAATACTGTATAAACTACTGTATAAATTAAACTACTGTATAAACTAAACTACTGTATAAACTACTATATAAACTAAAATACTGTATAAACTACTGTATAAACTAAACTACTGTATAAACTACTACGTATATAAACTACTGTATAAACTACTGTATACTAGTAGAACACACCCTAATGTTTTGTCTTCATCCTTGACACGACTTTTCCAGTGTTGTTTATTTATTTCCCGTTTCTAAACCAATCATTAACCTCCGTCCCGATGTTGAAAACATGAGCGTTCATGTATTTTGAAGGCGTGGTTTGGAGGGGTGGGCTGAAGAAGAGGCACGGGTGTGGAGATTTTCAAAATAAAGCTACAGGAACCATTTTTTTCAAACTCTGCTACCCTACCTTTAAGTATTTATGGAGGTATATTATAATCTGAACCAATAAAATCCCAAAGACAGGATTAGTACACATTTTTTAATAACATGGCACAATTTACATAACACAAGTTTAAATGAGGAGCATGCTGAAGATTCAGTCGCTTCATTTTTTTCTCATTTTTGTACATGATCTAGAAAGACTTCATTTTTTTCTGTACATAGTAAACAGCAAAAAAGTTTCTCATTTGACAATCTTTTTGCAGTACGCATCGACTAACCACTATGGCTCTGGTGGACATTTTTATGTTGGATTTAAAAAACACTGCACGACATGATATCACAGAGTTTGAAGCGCACAACTAAACCTTCAGTGGACTACTAAAATAGATCTCTGCTCATTAGAAACAAACTGTCCATTGCTTTTTTGTCTTTTGATTTTGTAGTTACAACAACTTAGGAAAGCACTTGAATACACTGTTTGACCAACAGAACCTATTTCCAGAACATGTACTTTACACTCCGTCTGCAGGGCTGATGTGCTGTCATGGTGTCCATGGCACCGTATCCTCCACCAGAACGCCACCTGCTACAAACCACACACCAGAAAACATGCTTTACATTTGTGCTACTGACTATTGATGCTGAAAATCCTTTGAAATGCAACCGTTCCCAGGATTGTCGCCACAATTCAATCAGAATTCTCTAAACACCTGCACTTTTATGTTTCGTTTCATCCAAAATTTGGGCTCTTCTAAACCCTGTGCGGATCGGATAAAGCTCATGTCGGTTTTGCCACGTTTCCGCTACATTAGCATCAGCACAACTCGACTCTACTGGATTTGACTCAGATACCAGGAACTACTATTGTACCTTGATGTCGCCATGAAGTGCGGCGTCACTCCCGTGGTAAATTTGCTCGTTGCGCATTACACCATCAAGCTTATACTGGATTTTTTCGTCATCCACCAAAAACAGAAATGTCTGAACGACCATGACTGACCACACTGTTGTTTTGTGGACAGACATTATTGCGTTGCGGACTGAATTAACTGACCGCTCTGTTCACTGGAACTCCGAGTTTTTTTTCAAATGGTAGGTCGCAGATTGATGGTGCAATGACGCAGACAATTCCACCAATCAATTTCTACGCTGATGACACGTCATGTTATAGTAATCTAGGACCCGGTACCATAGGACCGAGTCCTTTTTCAGTGTGGAAATCCACTAAAGCGAGTAGAATCAGGTAGAATCGATGCTAATGGAAACACAGCATTTGTGCGTCAGTAGAGGTGTGGGTTTTGGGGAGAATACAGCATTATCCGTAGTCAGTACACAGTTGTGGTGTGAAGGCCAGCTTTCAGAAAAGGAGCCCAGATATTTGTTGCATAGTTGAATATGGGGGTCTCTGGTGGAACGTTAATCAGCTGTATCAACCGAAACAACTAGAAAAGAAACAATAGCAAAAAGCACATTCTGAATCAACGCCTCATACTCCTCTATTTACATTTGTTCAAAGTAAAGCTTTCAAAACATTCTTTTGCATATTTGTACCTTACAGAGCACAGCGACTGTACACATTATCTACACACTGTGAAAAGTACCTGTACATTCCAACGTACCCTCGTCTGACTGGCTTTACAAGAGAAAGAATGCACACAAAAAGCCCGGGCCAACTGGGAAAAACAAAAACTCTGAAAAACTCTTCATTTTTTTGTTTGATGATTACTGTCTGTTTGCAGTTTTATACAAAAACATTTGATGGCGTGGGCTGGACTCCGCCCACAGAACTTATTCACAGCTATGTTACAGTCTTGCTTTGCCCAAAGCTAAGTGCTGGGGGAGTTCAGGGATTGAGGCACAGGGGCTTCGACGCTGAGGCTTCGCTCACCGTGCTTCGATGTCTTTGTGGGCGGGTCTGTCTCTGATGTCTGTGGCGAGGGGCGTAGTCCGTCTGGGGGAGCCGGGGCGGGTGCCCAGCGTGGGGATGAGCGGGGGCGGGGCGCTCAGAGATGCTGTGGGAGGTGTTTTGTTTAGAATACCGTTCTGGTGGGCGGTGGCTGCTGCAGCCGCTGCTGCTGCCGCGGCGGCTGACGGGCTCACCCTGGAGTAGTGCATGCTGGGAAGTCCAGGAGCCATGAGGCCCTGGGCCGGATGTGGCAGGTGTCCGTCAAGGGCAGGGTGGTGCATGGCAGGATGGAGGCGCCCGTGCTCATAGTCCTCTCTGAGCATATTGAGGCGATCGCGCTCCTCCAACTGAGCACGCTCCTGCTCCCTCCTCTGCTCCAGGGCCAGAGGGTGGGCGTGGTCACGGTTAAAGTCATGTGGCTCACGGTCCCTGTATGAACGCTCGGCCTCGTAAAGGCGTGGGGCCGCCAGCCGGTGCAGAGGGTCATTCCTCAGCAGCAGGTCCCTGGCCAGAGGGTCCCGCCTGTGGATGTCCAAGCCCCTGTAGGGGTCCCGCATGGGGTCCCAGTGGAAGGCAGGGTAGGGGAAGCGGTCAGCGCCCGGAATGGGGCTGATGCCCATGAAGGGCGCCACCACTCGAGTTCTCTCCAGGCTGCTGATGCTGTTGATGGGGTGGACGCCGGGCATGCCCATGGGCACCGGCATGGAGGAGGGCGGGTGCAGGTTGGAGGGGGGAGGGTGTAGGTTGGAGGAAGGCGGGTGCAGGTTGGGGGTGGACGGCGCCTGGGTGGGATGCTCCACCAGCCGCTCGGGGGTGCTGTCCTGCTCCTCCTTCCTCTCCTCCTTCACCTTAATCTCGTTGTTCTTCTTCTGGTGCTCGTACGTCAGCTCCCCTTTCTTCTCCAGGATGTCCCGGCTCAGGCCACCGTTGGGACGTTCCAGGCTCGTCTGCCGGATGTAGGGCGACGTCGTCCCCCGGTTGGACGCCTTGTCCTCGGATATGCGGCCGTCATGTATGATGGGCGTGTCCTTGTCGCTGTGCTGGTTGTCTTTGAGCTTGTGGTCGTCTGTGCTGCAGTCCTTCCAGGAGTCCGAGTGCTCCCTGTCCCTGTCTTTGGCCTTGTCCTTGTCCCTGGGGGGTTCCCCGGAGGTGGGGGGGAGGTGGTTCCTGTGGTGCTCAGGAGGCCGGCTGTGGCCCAGGAGGCTGATGGGATTGATGGGGACTGGGGATGGATGGCTCGGGTGACGCTTTTCTACAGAATCCCTGGAAATAAACAGCAACACGTGTCAATTCAATAAAAGAACTAAAGGGAAAAGAAAAGAAAATTCTGGCAGAATAAAGTTTTTTCTGTTTTCTGTCTTTTAGGAGTAAGATAATCAATAGAATTAAATAGAATTAATAGGTAGAAAATGTATTAATGTATTAGTAGTGTGTTGGTGGCTCAGTGGTAGAATTGTTGCCTGCCGTGTTGGAGGCCTGGGTTCGGTTCCCGGCCAATGCACTGTGAACTTGTAAGTCACTTTGGATAAAAGCGTCTGCCAAATGCATTTATTATAATTAATATTGGCCCCGCCCCTTTAACATCAATGACCGATGTTAGTCTTTTGTGGTAGTTGTGGATCAGACACTTTATAGTAAAGCTGCCCATTATTCTGGGTAAAACACTTCAGTTCCTTTCAGATTTTGGGTTTTCTTAAATGAACTGCATGTTTGGATCAATGATACTGAGGTCAGACACTCCTTCACCGCTGTAGCCAATGACAGGTCGACTTATGTCTTCAGTTATTGTCATGTTGAAACATCCAGAACTGCCCCATCACTGAAAAAATCTAAATCTTATTGTCGTTTTTGCTTCTCTAGTGAAAATATCTCACTGCACTTAAAATAAGACATAGTCACTTAAAGTATAATTTTTCAGTGAGATATAAGAACTGATTTTTGGATAATAGATCTGGAAAATCTTATTTCCAGAAATCTTACCAAGATAATTCTCACTTGTTCCATTGGCACATTTTTTGCTTAAATTAAACAAAAAACTGAATGAAGAAAAAAAAAAAAAAGAAATCTGCCCATGGAACCAGTAAAAATGATCTTAGTAAGATATCTTGAAATAAGATTTTCACAATGTAGTTTCTAAAAATCAGTTCTTAAATCTCACAGAAAAGTCACTCTGTCTTATTTTAAGTGTGATGATATTTGGACGAGAAATGAGAAAAAATACACTTGGTAAGACTTAGATTTTGGCAGTGATGTGCATCCAGTCAGTGTATGTAAACTTATATTTGGTACCGTCTAAGGTTCCGGTCAGTGTATGTAAACTTATATTTGGTACCGTCTAAGGTTCCGGTCAGTGTGTGTCGTACCTTGGCCTCGGTGCTGGCCTGTGGTTTTGCAGGGAACTGGACCTCTGTGGCTTTGAGGATGGTGTTCTCCTGCAGAATGTCCTGCTGAGACTGGTTGTGACCGAACGGCTGGTAAAAGAAACAAAATGACATTTTCATACTGTGTCAAATGGAAAACTGGCAGGGTTCCAGAGATGCTGTACCTTTCGCCCGTAGAGACACTGGAAGAAGATGACTCCCACAGACCAGACGTCCACCTTGTTTGAAATCTTAGGCGGCTCCTTTCCCACCACAAAACACTCTGGAGGGAGGTACCTGGAAGGTTCAATAACCAGTATCAATGAACTGCTGGTCTAATACTGGCACCAATAAAAGCCCTCAATGCTGGACAGGTGTCTGAGTCTGACCAGTAGGTGCCGGCGCCTTGTGATGTGAGGTCCATCCCGTCCACACCGTAATTATCGTCATCCATGATTTTGGAAAGGCCGAAGTCTGTGATTTTGATTTCTCCACATGCGGTTCCATCCACCAGTAGGATGTTACCTGTGAGTACACAGGGAGATGAGGCTGAGAATGTCACCACCTGCGCTAAATATACAAAGACCTGCCAGGCCTGTTTTACACACCAACATGACATAACCATCCATTTAAAGGATCGCAACCTCAGACCACCTCAAAAACAGAAATCTGTCACCATCATCAAAACAGCATTTCCTTTTTCATGACCCAAAACATGATCATACTATCGGGAACCAACATTCCAGACATAGATCTGTTCTGTGATGACAAACTGGCGGAAAATATTTCCCCGTTGATGAACAGGGCTGAAAAATATAAAGCAGCAGGAGGCAGAAATCAGGTCGCCTGGCCACCCATCCATCTTTCTCAATGAGAAATCCATCTGGAATTACAGAAGTTCACTGCAATAATCATCTTACCAAGTATATTTTTTCTCATTTACTCGGTGCATGTTTGTCATATTTAGATTCAACACAGGAGAAAAAAAATCAAAGTCTTACCAAGTGTATTTTTATCTTTTCTAGTGAAAAGAGTAACTTTTCAGTGACATATAAGAACTTATTTTTAGACAATAGATCTGGAAAATCTGATTTAAAGAAATCTTACCAAGATAATTTTCACTTGTTCCATTGGGAAATTTTTTTGCTTAAGATTTTATTTTGTATTTAATTCAAGCAAATGGAAGAAGTGAAAATTATCTTGCTAAGATTTCTTGAAATCAGATTTTCTAGACCTATTTTCTAAAAATAAGTTATTATATCTCTCTTTAGGTGATTATGTCTTATTTTAAGTGCGATGAGATATTTGGACAAGAAATGAGAAAAATACACTTGATAAGATTTAGATTTCTTCTAGTGTTGAATCTAAATATGAGGGCGGGACAAACAAACCAATCACAGCTACCCTACACCAGGGGTGCCCAATCCTGGTCATGGAGAGCTACTATCCTGCTGGATTATAGGCTGATCATTTGAATCAGTTGTATTGGAACAGGGATACACCTAAAACATGCAGGATAGTAGATCGCGAGGACCAGGATGGGGCACCCCTGCCCTACACCCTACATCTGCATGTGGACGTTCATCTATAGCCTGTCCGTCCATGGGAGTGGAGCTCTCCTTCACTGTGGTTCTCCCTGAGGTTTCTCCTTTCCCACTGGATTTTGGAGTTTTTCCTTGTCACGAAGGAGGGTCTAAGGACAGGGGATGCTTGGGACAATAATGACTGTTTCTGTCATTACTGTGTTTTTCATTGACTGCTTTTTCAAATCAACTCTGTAAAGTCCTTTGAGGCAACCCTGTTGTGATTTAGGGCTCAACAAATAAAATTTAATTGGAATAGAGAAGACAAGACATGACACTTTTGTCAGAGGAACTTGAGAGTAGAGGCTGTCTTCTGTAATTCAGTCCTTATTTTTGAATCAAACAACTGACGACAGTTGTAAAGAGATTTTTGGACTGGAACTAACTTGCGACAAAAAGAATTTGGTACGTATGACACATCCTGAACCACTTGCCCCCCCCATACTTGTGACTGATCCGTATGGAATAGTTTGTGCATATTCCACAGTGACTGACCCAATTCCAGACTGTTTTCTCAGTATTGAATATACTGAGAAAACCAAATGGCTGACCAGGCCAGAAATCAGATGAAAACATGTCAGTCCTTCTGCAGCTCGTTCCTTTCAGTCCAAATAAAAAAGGGCTACATATTGTACAGGTGATGTGATACCGTTTCAAGACGCGAAGTGAAGTCAAAACATCATGTTTATGGACGCTTCTTTGACGAGCCATAGAGAATTAGAGTAAGAAAATCACTTAGTAGTGATCAATAAATAAAGCCCTGTTCATCTGTCTAAGTAGCAAATGCTTTGTAATATCTAACATGTGACCTACCGGGCTTGAGGTCATAGTGGATAATGGGGGGTTTGATCTCGTTGAGGTAGCGCAGGGCGCTGACAATCTGCATGACAATGGAGCGTGCCTCCTTCTCTGACATCAGTTTATTTTGTTTTAGGTAGAAGTCCAGGTCATTTCCTTCGCAGAACTCCAGCACTGTACAGAATCTGTCAGGACAGAAGACACAGAGGATGATACAACCACAACAGAATGAAAACAAACTACCTCATACAGGAAATAATCCTCTGTTGTTTTAGTTTTTTGGCTCCTGAAAGAGATCATGACATGTTTCTAAAGAAGGTTTTTTAGTACTGGGTGCGAACACCTGAAGTCCTGTTTAGACCAAACATGAGTAATGAATTAAATAAAAAAGTTTCTGGGAGTTACAGCAAAGGGTCAGAGCGGTGTCAGCTGGACTGTGTCAGCTGGACGCCAGTTGGCCGATGGCATCGCCAACTACTCAGCTCGACAAATACCCAGTGACTGTTTTTGGAACACAAGTCGAACATAGTGTTTGTTTTTCCTCAGTATTTATGGGCTGAAGCTCACCTGTTATCAGCTGCTGTTCCCATGCTGAAATCGAGCCTCCATAGTTTGTTTTCCTGCTTATTAACCAACACCAACAATGGAACAACTCCAGGAAAACCCTCTCATTCTGTATATCTTTGTCATTTTATCCATAATAAAAATTCAGCTGTAATAAATAACTCACTCTCAGCACCCTCATTCATATTTTAAAACCAATATCCAGTAACAAAAAACTCACTATTGGAAACGAACTAAAGACAGTCAACGCTACGGAAATGATAGCACGTCGTCTCATCTGTGTGTAGGCTGCACTGGTGTGAACATTTTCAGAATGTTGCAAATTAACTGTTTGCAAGTTGGTGCAAGTTTTCAGTCTCATCATCCTTGATCTGAACTTGGCCTTACATTAAGTACATGCTTGGTGACTGAAATAACATGCAAATCAGACATAATAATAGAAATGGGGCAATATTTTCCCAGGAAATTACTTTAATTTTGTAACTTGTAGTTTTAATTATTACATATCATTAGTAAAAAGGGATTACACGTTTTATGATACAACTTGACAGTTAAATAATTTTTCCACAATGTTAGTGTTAGGTGACAGTTTTCTATGTTAGACTATTACTTTTAACATATTTTAATTAAAAAAATAAATAAATTGAAAAAACCACCAAATGTCTGACCTTGGCCAATACGACCATATGCATTGTTTATCCTCTTATGCTTTCCAGTGTCTCACAGATAAAATACTGGGTGTGTGTTAATGAAACTTACATTGTCTGAAAATTCAAGTTGTTTTCTACAATGATGTAAGAATTTTAAATTTCAATGAAGCATAAAAAATGTTCTGACACCCAGGGCACCATTACCATGTTTTGACCCTCCGACGACTTAAAAGTTACACGCAACAAGCACTGCATACTAATGCTAAACCATACTTTTTTTTTTTTAAATCCGTTAACCGTTTTTACTGTTTACTCTTCTCCTGACATGCTCTTTGCCAATACATGCACGACCCGCCAACATCAAGCCTTGAGGCTGAACACACAATTCATGCATTATCTGAACATTAACTGAGCAGGATCTGAAAGGTTTAGAGATCACTGGTGCGCACCAACATAGTAGACAGACGGCTTCGCTGGTGCTATTTAACCCACTCCTGAGTAATAAACAACCTCAGGACATGTCAGCCCAACAGCAGGTCAGAAGGCAGAGGTCAAAGGTGACTCACGTGTCAGTATCTAGGGAGAAGTAGTCATACAGTTTGACTATTCTGGGATGGTCCAGCTGCTTATGTATCCGGTACTCCCTGCATGCATGTCTGAAAGGAAATAAATGTCAACATAGTAGTGTATGATTCCAGACGCACACTTTGGGCGTCTCCCAAAGTCCCCCCTTGGCAACTAGCACTTGTTTTGGAGTCCACTTCGGAACAGTCGTAAGCGGCAGGGATTCACGAATTTCAATCAACACAATGGGACACTGACATCATCGATAAATGACGATGTCGTGTATATAGGTGAAAGTTGACAAAGCTAACATTCTAACTTAACATATGTTTTAATTTGCAATAAACTAAGACGTACCTTCAGATTTACAAAAAAAAATAATAACAGCTATACGAAACGAAAGCTTATATTTGTGCAATTCTTTTCCAGCTCCGGTTGCCATTTCTAAAATGGACAAGTAGGATAAACGGAAGTGTTCACAAAACATTATGGATGGCAAATTCTTCCGTGGTGAGTCTGCATCCAAGATGACTCCGTTCGAAGGGACAGATGACGGGCAGAAGGTTCGCTGCCCCTCGATGCTAAAGAGAAATGGGACACCCTAACCTCTGAAACATGACTCCAAATGTAGGGACAGGGACAGATTGTAGGGACAAGAGGGGACTTTGGGACAGTCCCCAAGACTAAGGCTGGGTCAAGATCAAGATGAAACTAAATACACAAAAACCTTTGTCAAATATTACAAATGGATATAAACTGCTGTTCAGAAAGTTGGGATAACTTCCTTTTGGTTTTTTACACTTTGTATATGGAGAATAAATCACATTGTCACATTCAAAGAGGTAAAAATATGTTATTGTAACTTTATAAACAGCGTAGACCAGCGGTACTCAAACTTTTTTACAGCGGAGTACCCACTGAAATGTACTTTTTTTTAGTCAAGTACGGCCAACTCTCACTTCAGCTTTTTTGATTGGAAAAAAAAAAAGAAGGCAAAATTTGCTCTTTTGCCAAATACGTCTGTTTATATTTTCAAAACTTTGTAAGCAAACAACATATATGTAACTGTGATATATTAAAAAAAGTCAATTTTTAAAGTAAATTTTGTGTATAAACTGAAAAGTGCCCCCTTTCATTGATAAGGAAAATAAATTGGTTAATTAATAAAACATTCATCAACAAAAAATAATAAAAAGTAACAAACAAATTTTTAATAATACAAAATATAAATGATCTTCAAATGTTACCAAAGCTTAAACAAGATTATTAACAATAAATCTATTATATGAATGCATTAATTGTGTTTGATATTTCAGCATTAATTCCCATTATTTAGGCCCCGTTCATGCTCAAATAAGTAATGCGAGTTGAAGCGCGTTGATGCGCATTGTAAAAATAATTCGCAATATTTGGGAGCATGAACGCTCCAAAGCGCTTCCGATGC
>JAPTYR010000010.1:1550708-1565461 GCA_029814505.1 Siphamia roseigaster
TGAAAGCCTCCCCACACTGATCACAGAAATACAGGTTTTCTTCCTTGTGGGAGTCTTCATGTGATTTAAGACTCCCTTCATCAGCAAAAGCCTTCCCACCACACTTGTCATATACATAAGGTTTCTCCTCTGTGTGGAAGAACTCATGTTTTCTAAAGTTTTCCAATTTAGAGAAGGCCTTATTACACTGGTAACAGAAATAAGACTTCTCGCCATTGTGGATGCGTTGGTGTCTTCTGAGATTGTCAACTTTAGTGAAAACCTTCCCACAACGGTCACAACTGTACAGTTTCCCTCCAGTGTGGATAAGCTGGTGTCTTCTGAGATTTTCAACCTTGGCAAACCGGCTTTCACACTGGTCACATGCATATGGTTTCTCTCCGGTGTGGATGCACTCATGTCTTCTGAAGTCACTCACCTTAGTGAATGTCTTCCCACACAGGTCACAGAAATATGGCCTCTCTCCAGTGTGAATACGCTGGTGTCTTCTGAGACTATCTGCTTTTGTGAATCGGCTCAAACACTTATCACAGCTGTATGGTTTCTCTCCTGTGTGTATGCGTTGGTGGGTTTTGAGGGTTTCTGCTTGTGTAAAACACTTCCCACACTGATTACAGCTGAAGGGTTTCTCTCCGGTGTGGATTCGTCGATGTGTTTTGAGGTTCCCCACCTGAGTAAAAGTCTTCCCACATTGGTCACAACTGTATGGTTTTTCTCCAGTATGTACACGCTGATGAGCTCGTACCTGTTTTGCTGTGGGAAACAACTTACCGCACTGGACACAGCTATACGGTTTCTCTCCAGTGTGTATGTGTAAATGCGTTCTGAGACTATGTGCTCTGGTGAAAACCTTCCCACACTGGTCGCAGGCATGTGCTTTCTCTAAGTTTGATGGATTCTGGCCAACTTTGCCTTGTTCCTACACAAACATAAAAACATTTAAAAAAGACAAAATAAAAAAGCAAGTAATGAAAAATGATAGACTGACATTTATTACAGTGTAGTTTACTTGCACAGCCACGCCTGTGCAGGAAATTTCACTTGACTGTCAAATTTCTGTAAATTTAAAAAAGTGTAATCATAATTTTAAAAAATACACCCCTACTCATCTCACATAGACTCACCATTTCCTTACTGTGTCTAACATGGTGATGACACAGACTAGCTGACGTTTTGTAGGTCTTCCCACATAGATCACAGCTGTATGATTTCTCCCCGATGTGGATGCGTTGGTGTGTTTTGAGGTACACTGCATTGTTGAATGCTTTCCCACACTGGTCACAACTGTAAGGTTTCTCTCCAATATAATCAGTATGCCTAAGGTGGTGATACCGCAAACCTGACGAAGATCTAAAAGCCTTCCCACACTTGTCACAGCTGTATGGTTTATGTCCAGTGTGAATACCCTTGTGTATTCTTAAATTTTCTGCTTGCCGGAATGCCTTCCCACACTGGTCACAGCTGTATGGTTTCTCACCCGTGTGGATGCGTTGGTGTGTTCGGAGAAGACTTGCTTTGGTGAAAGCCTTCCCACATACAAGACATGGATACGGTCTTTCTCCAGTGTGGACACGTTGGTGAGTCCTGAGATGGCTCGCTGCAGTGAAAGCCTTCCCACACACAAAACAGCTGTAAGGTTTTTCTCCAGTGTGAATACGTTGGTGTACTCTGAGGCTGTCAGCTCTGTTAAAGGCTTTCCCACACAAGACACACTTATATGGTTTTTCTCCAGTGTGGATGCGTTGGTGTATTCTAAGACAATCTAATCTTTTGAAAGTCTTCCCGCACTGTTCACAGGTATGTGTTTTATCTGTGTTTGCTGTTGTTGGAAGAACTGTCTCATCTTTCTCCAGGGTCTGGTCGCTTTGTTCCTGCACAAGCAAAGAAGTGAAGAAGTGAGTAAAATGCAGGAATTAATCTATTTTAAATTAGAATGAAAAAACAAAAGACATTTAATAGCTGCTGCTGTATTTTGGTCTTAGACTATAATGTGGATTGATAAGGATCTTCCCAGTTCAGGCTGTTCAACTGTCAGTGAATTGGTCTGTTTTTTGATGGTCACAGATCTGGTTCTCGTAATAACCCCTTCCCCAGCAAACTGTTTCAATGGCACCGTCCAAAAGTTCCCCCTTGGCAACTAGCACTCCTTTTGGAATCCACTCCGGAATGGCGTTCCAAGTGGTGGGGATTCAAAAATCCTACCCAACACAATGGGACACCAATGTCATGAATAAGGGATGAGGTCGCATATGTATGACGAAGTTGATAAATCTAACATTTGAACTCAACATACATTTTCATTTGCAATCAACTCAGCTGTACCGGCAGATTTTACACTTATTTGAAATGGAAGCTTACATTTGTGTAATTCCTTTCTCGTTCCGGTTGCTGTTTTTAAAACAGGGATGCAAGAAAAACAGAAATGTTCGCAAAGCATTGGGGGCGGCGAATTCTTCATCTCCATCTCAAGCATTCGTTGCGATTCCTTCCAAGCCGACTCCATCCGAGGGGATAGATGACGGGAAGAATGCCCACTCCCCTTTGATACTAAAGAGAAATGGGACACCCTACCCTCTGAAACATGACTCCAAACGTAGGGATAGAGACGGATTGTGGAGCCAAGGGGGGACTCTGGGACAGGCCTTTTGTCTTTGTGAATGTAAACTGTGTGTGAGCCAAGACCTACTTGTGGTAGTTCTCCTTTTTCTCCTCCCTCCAGTTCTTGTTGAGCTGGTGGATTTTAACAGCTGCGTAACGCTGTTCAAACAGGTCAAAAGCCTGTGTGTGCCAAAAAAACAACAAAAAAACACACACACAACTTTATCTCTACAAATACTTTACAGAGAAATAAGAGAAAATGATAAAAACTCTGTTCAGATATGACCTTGTAGACCTCGCTGAAGCCGCCCCTTCCCAGCAAATGGAGAAGCAGATACCTCTCATTTAGAGTTGGGTGATCTTTAAACCTGTGTGGAAAGCCAGATTTAGTATCCCAAACCTCCAAAAGGCTACATTTCTGTGCATGTGTTGCTTTATGTACGTGCACTGAACGTACGCGGAGCTGTCCTCGTTGTTTATCCTCTTCAGCTCTCTGATGTGCAGGTTCCTCACCCGCTCCAGACGCTCCAGCTCGGCCTGGATTTCAGCCTCCTCCTGTGCAAACGTATCCGACAGACAAATGTCACACTGCACTTTTGCCAGTCTTTTAAGGCGGCATTGAGCCTTTTCAGCTGACTGTGTGACCGTTTAAGCTGTAATGTAACTTGTACTTTAAAGTCTACCTGTTGAAATGTTTTCAGTCAATACAATTCATTCAACAAGGCCCACACATTTTTCTTTTTTTTGAAACCAAGGCTGCTCTTCTTTGGAATGATATCCTATTCAGAGAAGAAGGCCTTGGTAAATTCAAGAGGTTAGCGTGGTTTGCTTGAAAGTACACTCAAAATCACCTCTATTCACATCAGCCTTCAACCGTAACCCTTGGAATTGACTGATGAAATTAAGTCCTATGTGCACGTGTATGTACTCGATGCTAGACTATTTCATATCCACCTTGATATGAATGTACGCAGGCTTTATGTGGTGTATTTTATCTCACTTTTTATACGACTTTGAGTGTTAAAATGATTTCATTTATGCTAAGCTATCCCAGTACATACAGACTCTGGACATATCATTTTTGATACAAGGTTAGCATAAAATTCGACTTGATGTTGTGATATAAACGTTTGGTTTGCAGCTGACCTTCTTCAGATGGCCAAGGCGAAGCTTGAAAATCTCTTCTTGCTCGTGATACTCAGCAAGGGTCAATCTGTCAAAATATGGACAAACACAAATGATACCAGGGATGAAAAATTCACAGCAAACAGCATTTGACTCATTCAGGAAGACAGATCTTGATACGTTTTAATTCTTTTACCCTGTTAAAACATCTGAGCAGAACAAATCTGGTCCAGCATTTTCCAGTTTCAAGCAGTATTTATCTAATATGTTTACTTCACTGTACTCACAGTTGGGGTAGGGAGGGTTTGAGGAAGGGGTCAGAGTCGTTGCCGTTGACGACCTTGGTTTTTCGCTGCTTAGGCTCAGAGGTGGAAGCCACTGACATTGAGGGGGATGCAGGATTTGGAGGCTTCCTCTTGGCCAGCAGCTTCCTCTGTCGCTCTATGTCCTCCCGTTGCTGGTTAATGCCCTCCTGCTGCCTGAAAACAGTAAAGCACAGAAAGAGGGATCCAGGCGTAAGGGTAATCCTACAGAATACTAAAGACAGTACACAGTCTTTCACATGTTGTGCTCCAGGCTGTGAACTGATGCATGTACTCTGTCCCATTACATTTAAGACCTTTGCATACTATTTTTAATGCCTGACTGCAAAAACGATGCCTGTGTTGGCAGTCTCTTACTTGATCAGGTTCTGGAATGCGTATCCGTCGGTCCACTGCTCCGTGTACGATGCTCCATGTCTGACTGTGGTGAAGTGACCAAGGCGGAGGCGGTCCTGCATGCTCTTCTCACGGCACGACTGCTTCTCCTGGGTGCTCTGTGCACACAATTCACATACAGTATTTAACAGCAACTCTGTTGTAAAAGGTTCAGGACCGAAGTGTGGCTCAGGAGCCAAATCTGGCCCGTCAAAGGGTCGGGTCCGGCCCGTGGGATGAACTTGTGAAATGCAAAAATTACACTGAAGATATTAATCATTTTAGTTCAGGTTCTACATTCAGACCAATTTACACTCAAACTATAATTTCACAAAAACACAAATAACCTGAACAAATATAGACATTTTAAAATCTCTGAAGTACAAGTTTAGCAATATTGTGTCTTTTTAAAAATGTTTTGCGTGTTTGTAGGTCCATTGTCATTTGTAAGTTGCAATTTATATGTGTAAATGATAAACTGAGACATAATATTGTTCAAACTGCACTTTGGTTTCGTAAGAAATTTCCAGTTTGTTCATGTTTTTTCACATAATTTTAAAAGGATAGCTGGTAGATGTTAACATGTTCATTGCATAATTTTCCTTTTTTTCCCCCACTCTAAAACATAGAAGAAAGTTTGGAGTTGACATTATTAAGTTATTATTTCACTGGTCCAGGCCACTTCAGATCAAATTTGGCTTAATGTGGCCCTTGAACTAAAATGATCTTGGTCTAGCCTGGTCTAAGATGTCTTGTATGTTAAAACCATTATTAATGCAAGTTATTATTTCATTCTTACCATAACAGTTAATTCCCACCCATATTAGCAAATAGTAGAATTGGTTGATAGAATCTGCTTGATCCATGACCTTTAAGTTCCTTATTGGAACATTTCCTGGAGATAAAGGCTCCAAATTTGCGCCTGAAGGTTCCTAGGCCTGATCTTGTTGTACTTTCCCATATCAGATGAAATCAACAGAAAAAGAATTAACCATTTTCTACTTTTTCCACAGTAGCCCACACACACCTTGACACAACACTTGGATGTGCTCCAATAAATGCTGAGCAGGTTGTACAGGTACTTATTGGTACCAAGTTGTTTTATTGTCCATATTTTTTCCCCCCAAAAAAACTATAATACTGACAGTAGATTTCCTAACTTTAAAAAGCAAATTTAACTAAGTAATTAAAAATAAAAATTCGGAATATATTCAAGGACCTACAGAAAACTACAGAGGCGTATTTATTTAATGTTATGAGTCACACCTTAATAATGTTGCCATGACAAACCCACACCTCTTGCTTCTAGATAATCTTCTCTATAGAGAACAAAGACATAGTAGGAGGGTTTCTTTTCAAAATGATAGAAGTCTGAGCTTCAGACTATAAAACCCTGTTATCCACACACCGCTATGCATCTCATGTGGCTGGTGAACAGATTCAAAGATAGAACAACCCAAAAAGAAATGACTCCTCTCAGGATTTGAGGATCAAAGCTGAGCTAAAACACCAAGAAATATTGGATTTCATATAAGGGATGCTTGAAGCTATAGGTTTCAAAAATACTTTTAAACACATGACTGTATTAATGCGTCTCTAGGTGCTGCTCAGTTTATTCCTCTTTCTGCTAATAAGTAGTTCATGATAGTAATGATAGATATGGATACCTTTTCTATAAGCAGTTTCTTGCTCATGGTGATGCACTTATTAAGCCTCTCTTTGTATTTTTCCAGGAGTTTTTGCTGCTCATCAATCTGTCTCCGTAAGTCGCAATTAGCCTGTTGTGGAAAGAAAGTGGAGACAGTGCTGCATTTAGATGTCTGGTTTAATGAATCAAATAAAACATGGCGTGTTAAACATTGGCTACTTTACAGACACTGAACTCACCCTGAGTAGGTCGTCAATTCGCCCCTCTTTCTTTTCCAGGTCCAGGCTCTTGTTGCTCTCGAGAGCTGCAAGTTTTAGGCCCGTCAACTCGGTCTGGATAAAACAGTGAGCAGTGTTTTATTAAACGGATAGTGGACATTCTAGGATGATCCACTGATTGTGATCCATATAAATGTCATCTTACCTGGACAAATTTGCTTGAAGAAGCTTTGAGAACTTGTTCCCCAAAACACAAACTGGTGGGAGATGAGCTGTTCTGTCGAATCTACAAACACAGATATATTATTAAAACGCTGCAATAATATACAGTGACGTGCATTAAACTCCAGTGGGAACATCTGAAGAATCTCAGAAGAAGAAATTTCATTGAATGCCAAATACTTACAATCGAGCCAGGAGCCGAATGTGAGTTCTGTGGAGAGCGACGAGCTGAAGGGAGGCCTCTCACAGGACTGGAACCATTTCCTCCTTGGAACTTTGCAGAGAAAGTAAACGTAAATTAGACTCTAGTTTAAAAAAAAAAAAAGGTGAGACCTGTTCCTAAAGCTACATATAAGTTAAATTTATGACTTTTTTTGTTGAGATTTTTAAGTGCATTATCAAAAAACAGATCCATAAAATCTTAATCACATGCTTTTAAGACGTGTGAAGGACATTTAAAACCAAGGCCTTTGTTTTATATTCATGAATTCAATTCCTTTTCAGATTTGTTAAGAATCCACAGCAAAACTGTTACAGAGACACAAGTGAATGTAATACCCACATCAAAGTAGTCGCTGATCTTCGGTCCACGTGTCGAGGTCTTCCCTGCATAAAAAATTTAAATGTTAATGCAAACTCTTAGTACTGGATAGATGCTTAAAATAACCATTCAGTCCACATGCTGGCTGTACCTTGACTACTCTCTGAGTAGGTGTCAGCTTTCCTTTTTCTTCCTCTGGACGATTCGGAGTGCTTTTTCTCTGGGGTCTGTGAAATGATATGAAATGCAAGGTTACCAAAAAAAAAGTATAAATCCTCGAGTGTTTTACCTAACAAAGCATCTTCTAGTGGTGATGCACAGCAGGAGGGTGCAGTAGAAAGACATGAGTACATACTGAGTAGGCAGGGGAGCTCCCTCTCTTTAAATCAGAGTTCTAGGAAGAAAAAGAGACGGAAAAGGTGGAAGTAGTGGAGGAGACAGAGACGAGTGGGCATGAGCAAGGAAAGAACAGAATACTGACGGCATGCATCTGTGTCTATCCAGGCTTTACAGTGGATATCTGAGTGACAGACTCTGCAGTAGATGGGAATTAAACTGTTTTTGTCATTTGAGTACAGTGGATTATAGTTTAGTAGGTAAATAACATACATGAGCACATTAAACAGGCCTCCTCGCTGTCTGATTTTAGAGCTCTTTTTAAAATCTACCTCTTCTCCTTGGATATTTACACCACATAGGATGATGATTTTATGTGCATGGATATTTTATCTGGGGTGGACAGTCTATTTAGTTATGTTTTATTCTGTTTTTATCTTAGTATTTTTAGCTTTTATTATGTTTTATTGTACAGCACTTTGGGAACCTTTGTGGTTGTTTAAAAATATAGGCTCTATAAATAAAACTGGATCAGAACATCTCACCATATTTTAATGGACAGATCTGAAATGAAATCTTGCCAAACTAAAGGGTTCAATGCGTACAGTAAGACTTTGTCCTTTATGCACATGGAGGTTTTAACAATGTCCAACTTACGGAGCACGATACAAAAGGCATCAATTTATATTATAAGTTTCATCCAAAACATTACAGTAACTTCATTATAAGACAAAATGAAACATCAACTATATAATCAATTTTTAAGACATTTGAAAATATATGGCCTCAAATCCAGTTTACTGAATTACAGTCAATTTTAAGATGCTATAAAGACCTGCAAAGACGCTGCTAACAGTACGTCACTATGATAACACACTGAAAATGGTGTGAATCTATGTTTGTGTGTTACCTCTGATTCCTTGTCACTAGATGAGCCAAGGCTGCCATAGCTGTGGTTTGACGACTCATTGGCCAGTCCCTAAACACAATAAGAATTCATATGAACAGGTAAAAAAGAATTCAAACAAATAATAGAAAACTATGTCACTACAAGTCAGTACACTGCAATCCTAGTTCAGTGACTTAATCAAATGTAAACAGTGAAACAAAAGCCTTTAGAGAGGCCTCTCGCCTGCTATGTCTGATCGGAATCCAGATCTTCAAGTATTAGGTGTGTCACTTTTTTCCCCACACACAAACAAATTTCCAGGAACTCTGCATCTTTTATAGGAAAATGGGAAGTTTACCTGCTTTTCCATTAGAGTCTAATTCTAGTTTTACGTTCCTGGCCAAAAAGTCCCTATTCCAGAGGCAGCACTTTCTTACATCACAGAAACCATGATGGCACCTTTAACATTCCTGAAATAACAAGTATTAACCCTGCTACATCCTGTCAACTGCATTCTTTCAGACGGACTGCTGCTATTAATAATATACAGACCTGGAATATGAATCCTCTGCAATGTAATTGACATTTACAACACAGACACCCTCCATCTACGACATCCAAGACGCTATTCATGTTGGTGTGTCATTAACAAAGTGTGACAGTTTTAACCCTGTGTTTAACTGCTCAAGTATTCCTGGTGCTGCAGATGCAGTGGAAGCAGAAATAGGAATGAGGCTTTAGGTTTGTGCTGTTGTTACCTTAGCACCTCCACTGGTGCTCCCAGTGCTGCCTCCCGTGTTGCCACTGACAGCTCCTGTGAATCTGGCCTCCAGCAGCTCCTGTCTCCTGGGGTCCAGGCTGTGCAGCTCCTCCATCGGGCCTGATATGAGGACATCAGCAGGTTAAGTGTTGGCAATGCCACAACCACTTTGCAGCTGTACCCTGAACACAATTCTGAGATAAAAATGACTAAAAGAAAATTAAAACGAGCATGAAGAGAAGGAACAGAGGATAGTATCTGGGGGAGGATTAGAGAAAATTGGAGTGATTAGAGGATAAAAATAGAAAAAGGACTTGATTCTACTCAGCAGCGGGCTGTTCTTTAAGAGACACATTTTTCAACAATGATGGGAAACATTGTGAGGGAATGGCACTGCTGGTGAGGTAGGAAGGTCATTCTTCTGGTGGGGGAACAGGAGGAAGAGGAGTTGAGGCCAGGTGGAGCGAGTCTATGAGTTTATCAACACAAACCACATTTTTAACCAGCCCATCTATTATCTCATTATTTATACTGACCTCATTGCACAGAGCTAAACTAGACTCTGACATTTAAGGATCTCAAAAGCTCACAAGCCTTGCGGAAAGAGCACAATAACAGCTGCGATAAGGACACTGGAAATGCAGCACAGTCAACATGAGATAAATGAGGGCCTTTCAGTATCTGTGTGTTGAATTCAAATGCAACATGTGTGTGTGCGACTGCTCTTAAACGGGACAAGGCTTGTGATTTTATAAAAAGTCTATTAGACAAGAAAACATGCACATTTGTAAGTGACAACCCTCTCAGTTGTAAACCACTGACAACATACACAATAGGGCTGTAGTGAAAACATATATGCTGTCTGATAAAGCGGCTGCACCTCCTCCTATGACAACATGTTTCCAGGGAGAGACACACACAGGTCCTCTGCTGAATACTGCTGAAAACTGCTGCTAGTGTTTGTTTCCTTATTGGACGTTTCCTGGCTGTCATCTTTACATAGCTTCTGGCACAGGGGCAAGCCCTAAAAGGCATAATGGGCATTATGAAACCCCTCAGCTATGAAGCACAGAGCACACAACAAGGCCTGTGTAAAGGTTATCTAAGGACAGGGTAACGAGGGATTTGAGGAAATTCATCTATATTGCAAGAGTTTTACATGACAACATTATTTCGTCTCTCAGCACATTGTTGTTAAGGGTGCATGCTCTGTACAGCAGCACTTCTTAGTACTCATCCGTCCTTGTTATTACCCCTTTACTAACATACATGGCTGCCGAAACCGACTGAGATAATCACCTATCACTGTAACTTATGCTTCTGTTTAGTCACATTTATAATAACCAGCAGCAGTAAATAACCCACACTTCAACAAACACGTCGAACATATTAGAAAAAAACAGCTGCATCCAAACTGAACAAAAAGTAGTTCACAGCAGCGTCGGTATGCATTACATTAATAATATATAATAATATTATATGCAGCTATGTATAGATCCGTACTTAAAACAGATGCCGTTTCTACTTAATATAAGGTGAACGTCAGCAAACTGTCCAAACTGTTAATGCAACAACATCTACGAGCACCGAGACGTCGTGTCGTTTGACAGTTATACAAACCAAAACAACAAGCTAGTGCTGCCTTTGTACAAACATGATACTAGCTCCTGCTACTTCCACCGGCATCAACTGAACTGACAGCTGACGTTTGGCTTCCAATTCACGGCATCACTGAACTTGACATCCATTTTTCTTCAACAAACGCAAGCTCAACACCGACGAAATCAGATAGTTCTGCCGCAAAGAACACACTTGACGGAGATTACGAGTCGTCCGTGCACTTGAGGAACACAAATACCTTCCTTGCTCTTTGCGGTCGCCGTTAAATGTTGTTGAGAAATCGTTGGGGACGAGGAGAGCTGCGACCAAGATGGCGTCGCCTCCAAACTTCCACCACCACTTCCACTGTTACTTTGGACACTCATGAAGCCACTTTACCGCCGAGAGGAGCCAGCCGACACACTGCCGTCCGCGGAAATCCAAAACTTGCGTCCATCGTCTGACACCTGCTTTAGTCAAACTGTCCGGAGAACGGGAGTCGGTGGTTTTTGTGCGTCGCTACACGTCTGGCTTTCCGTGCCCGGTGCGGGTCCTTCTTCTGAGACTCACTGAAACGGATCCAATGTAACCTTTGCATGATGACCGCACCGCGCGCCTGTCAGCATCCAGTTCGCGAGCGGAGCTTTGATTCGAGGAGGCGAGGCTATCGCGAGGCTGGCGCGTACGGAGCAGCGTGATGAGGGATGGCATGACACCGACACAGACACTGATCTGGGATCAGTTCACTCTCCTCCAAACAAGCCGAAGGTGCACGGAGACAGGCGGCTGAGCGTGGACCTGAGAACAGCCGAGACAACAACAACAAACAGCCGGAAAAAAATGGCCGAAAGTTCTTGTTGCTTGAGTAGCACGAAGAAAACACACGTACACACATGCCTGTCTTTGTATCTGTGTGGGGACATGCGTTTGTTAACATCTCAGCTAAACGTCGAACTCTAACCTTAAACCAAATCCAGCTGGAACCTTTAAACACGGTTTTAATCCTGGAGACACGAGGTCCATTATTTTAGTCCCCATAAAGTAATACAGCTGACATTAAATACATTAAAACACACTCATACCTCTAATCCAGACAGATTTATATACATACAGATTTGAACACGTATGCATCCGTTTATAATCTCAATATTTATATACGTATAATCAGAAACTTTTAACAGAATCACATATGCATGCAGATAGTTAATATGCACAGTGCATGTGTATTTAATGTATAGTATGTTGGTATTTTCTGTGTGCACATTAGTGTGGTTTGTTTACACAGAAACAGCTGATGTGGAGCCGACGTGCAGTTCATTTGCTGCTTTTCAGTTTTACATAATAAACTACAAGATGCTGGGAGGGGAGCAGGGGGGATTGGAGGGTGGTGCAGGTGGGAGGATAGTAATGTGGTCTGGGCTATAAGGTCTTTTGTTCCAAATTTGGTGCAGTGCATCAAAATGCCTTTGCCTTCTTGTAGGGCAGCATACATAAATACACACATACAGCCTCCCTCTCTTCCCATCAGCTGTTTGGCCCATATCTAACTCTTACTTTTCCTGCCAATTTATTCTGATTGACATGCATTTATTTTGGATGAAAAGGCACTCATCTCAGCCTCAGCTACAAGCTGAGAGTCTTTGCTAGTAAAAAAAAAAGATGTTTAACCTTTCATTTTCAGGCGGTAAATCCTAATGCAGTTTGAATAGTTCAAATGAAGTATTCAAAGGAGTGTTCATCCTGTAAAAGAGGCTTTTGTCTGTCAAACCCCAGCTCCCCTTGCAGTCAGATTGCATCAGGAAACAGACTGAGGCACAAACGATCACATTGCACCTCATATGCACCTGCCCATGGTAACCTGATTTTTTTGGTCACATGGTTTCCATGGTAACAGAGCAATAGTCTTGACAGGCAATGAGGAGGGTTGTATAAGCAGTCTACTATATTACACTACTACTACACACACACACACATACAGTTTATGATGTAATTTCAGGTATGAAATTAGAGTTGTGTTATGGGGAAGGGAGTGACAGGTGACCGATATTCTAGCAGCAGTTGGGACATTCCAGGAGCATCAAATGTCCGATGGAAAACTGGAAGTGTTGGCTGACATTTTAAGAAGTACCTCCAGCTTGTTTAAAAGACGCTCAACTGGGCCTTTTAACAACAGGCTCTTAAATAATAATTAAAGTTCACAGTTAAAGAGATCATTAAACACTTCAGAAGCATCAACACTTTCCAGCATTTCAAACTTCAACTTAATTAATTCACAATAACTCTGTCAATGCTGGTATTTTATTCTCCCTTTACATATAATACACACAAAGAACAAATGTGGACACGTAAATCTATTCATGGCAACAGCCTAAAAGTATCTTAGGTCAATAGGATGTTGCCATAAATAGATACCCAGGTTAGAGGAATAAACACTCAACATGGTATTTATTATCTTTATGGATAAATATATATCCTTATATATCCTTCCTTCAGGGATATAATCCTTGGTCTGACCGCCACCACCAGCTCCAGATACTGGAGGTTTTAAAACCATAACTTGAAAAATATTTGGTTTACAAATTTCATCTTTTGCATATAGATGGATATAATAAAGATTTAGCACTGATTCTATTTTGGAAGATTTACCATTTCTAGATTGACCTTAATAGTTTGAAATCACTAAACACTCTTTTGCCGATATCTCTGAAACCATTTGTCTGATTGACCTTAAATTAAGTGCAAATGAAAGGTCATGACCTGAAGATGCCTCACGTCATGACATCATATCTGTCTGGTTCAGGACTGGGGGCGTTTGGGGATCATATACCCATAGCTGTCGGTTCTGACAACTAGTTGGCTAGTTTATAAATACAAACAACAAATGACAAAAATACTACTTTGCTCAAGATTTTATTGATTGTTTTTTCTAAATTCATTTTTATTTTATTAATTTGTGTTACCATGTAACACAAATGTAATCAAGATTACTTAGTTGTTGTATTTTGTGCATTATTTTGGTATTTTGGTTTAATTAAGACATAATTAAATCAGTACTGAAACTATCATGCAAACTGTGCTGTTTTGTTTCTGTTGTTTAATCAGTTGATTTTCATTCAAACAGCCTTAGCTGTTTAATTCCGCTAACATGATATTTTTATGGCCCCAAATTCTAACATCCTCTGCAAATAAATAATCCTTATTTATTCATTAATTTTTTTGTTATAAATAAAAATGTAATTCAAAGTAATCAGAATCCATAGTTCAAGCTTGGCAACGTACAAACACAAAGACACAATTTTCACAATGACTTTGACAGTGTTCAACAAAATATATATATTATATTAACTTCTGTACATTTTAAAATGATCTTTGTAAAAGTCTGAATTACTTCATGTAAGCCTTGACATTGTAACAAGAAGCAAAATGTCAATATAAGGAGAAAGAAAAGATGTAAGCAGGTTTAGGATAAATAAAAAAGGGCATAAAGTGGTTCCCATGACAACAATTCTCATAAAAATAACAGTAAAATTAACACACCAAAGGGACACAACTCTATACTTTTATTACCTTCTTAAGTATTATAGGTACATTTGTCATTTGTACACTGTAAAGCAATCAATCAGAAGTTTATGTAAATTAAAACTCTTTACCGTTGACTTCCATTTCTCTTGGGCTTCGTCCCCACGGAGACGAATACGGGTGAATTCGTCTCACTTTCTTAACTTTTTGGCCTTTCATCCTAATGGGGACGTAAATACGGTGCTCCAATAGGATGGTCCCAGAGTGGGTAGATCTGAATACGGTCGGAAATACGTCTCCGTCTGGACAATCCGGTGGGTAATACGGGTAATACGTGGGCGTTCACACCCACGTCGCGACCATATGACCGAAATAAACAGCAGCATGTGATGAACCCGTCATCACAGACAGTAACCATGGTAACAACAGAGCATCAGTGATGAATGTTATGACGTTCTTGATGGAATATCTACAGGTGGTTCTGACTCTTCATGTTAATGAATGTTTGTGTCAGGTGTTCTGGATATCTTTCCTACTTGCCGAGACATCCTACTAAGCCCCACTGCGCATGCGCACAACAAACTTTGACATTTCTCGCGA
>JAPTYR010000010.1:1650069-1660570 GCA_029814505.1 Siphamia roseigaster
CTCTCTCTCTCTCTCTCTCTCTCTCTCTCTCTCTCTCTCTCTCTCTCTCTCTCTCTCTCTCTCTCTCTCTCTCTAGGCGAAATGCTTTTGAGAAGTGAAAATATGAACATACCATTTGTGACTTCCCTCATTAGACAATTTGGGACATTTTTCATGTTGTGGGATGAGGTTGAAGAACTGGTGAATAATGTGGAAGTTCCTTAGTTAATAAATTAATCCATAACTATATCCTTACTCTTTTTCATAAATTGACCTCCTAACTTTCTATGATGTAAACCACGTGTGTCAAACTCCAGTCCTCGAGGACCGGTGTCCTGCATGTTTTAAATATTTCCTTCTTCCATCACACATGATTCAACTAACCCTGAGACTTTAGCAGTTCCACAGTAAAAATAAAATAAGCAAAAAAATGAACAAAAATGAATAATAAACCAACAAAATCATTCGTAAAATGAACGATGTAAGACACAAATGGAACAAAATTAAAGAAAAATAGCATAAAATAAAAAAACAAAATGAAGAAAAATAACCAAAATAAGCAACACAATGAACAAAAATGAATCAATATTTACAAAATTACAAATAACATGCAAAAATTAACCAAAATTAAAACAGTTAAAAAAGAGAGAAAGAAATAAAAGTAATAACTAGTATTGTAATTTGGTTCCAGTAGTTTAAGTTTTACCTTTTACTAAATTATTTTTGATACCTATTCCATGAACAAAACTCAATAAAAACACATAAAATCAAATAATAAAGGAAAACAGTTGAATTTTTCCATTCAGAACACATCAGGTGTTAAAGGGTTAATAATCAACTCTTCATCAGCTCTGCAGAAGTCTGATAATGACATAATGGCTTCCAGGTGTGATGAAAGAGGGAAATATCTAAAACATGCAGGATGCCGGCCCTCCAGGACTGGACTTTGACACCCCTGCATTAGATGCAACCTGTTTGAAGTGTAAAGGCAGAAATCTGAAAATATTACCTCAACCAAATGCTAATACATTTGTGACAATTAGCCAGATATCATTGGATTGTTACACGGATGATTGCAGAATAAGAGAGAAAGAAAGAGATGGATAAAGGAATTGAAAACATTTAGCATCATTTTACCTTTATCTGCAATCCTTAGTGGAACTACTGAGACAAAGGCACACAATATTCGGTTTCCTACAGAGAATCAATCAATGACACAAGAAGAAATTGAATTAAAGACCCGACTATGTTTCACTTTTGTTGCAGTTGTTCTGGAGGTTGCAGAGCAGTGTGACACTTACAAGTTTATGCATCACATCAATAATGTATAGAGTGTTATGAGTGTATTCTCTGTTATGAGATTGTACTCACGCAGAGCACACATGATTAAATATGGGATTTACTGGAGATACTCATTTGGTTTGCATTGTGTTTGCATGGCTTAGACAGTGTATGCTTTCATGCCTTGTCAGTGTATACAGTCATTTGCATTGGACTTTCTTACCGCTCTTCTCCCCCCTCTGTGTATACATAATTCCCGTCATTGATTTCTGGCTGGACTATTTGTCACCCACTTACTCAAGTCAAATTAGAAAGCAGTGTTCATCGTATCTACAATTCAATCGATTAGAAGAGGGGGGACCACTCCCAAACTAAATGTAATGAATATAATGCTTACTGGGGGGAAAAGCCTTCATGGATTGTGTGTGTTTGTGTGGAATTAATGGGAAATTTCCAGCTTGACAAAGCATGAGTTATCCGGTATGCGTGCGGATAGAACGGAGCTGTAGCGCAGGGCTGGTTGGTGTAATTTACATTAGTGCAAGTCACTGCTTCTGTTGCCCTTCGGAGCACACAAACCTGCAACATATTAAGCCTGAGAGATGTACGACACTAAATACAAACATGAATTTAGGGGGAAAAAAATGCTTAAAGGACCAGTGTGCAATTTATAGGTGGCTCTATATGCAGAAATGCTATAATAATGTTCATACATATGTTAAAATTGTATAACCACCAACTTTTTCATACTTTTACAGTTTTCTTTAGCTACCTTTGTCTCCTATAGACTGAATGGAAAAAGCAAGCACCCCCTTTAGGAAGGGTATTTTATGTTTTCATGCAGAACTGGAAACCGCTATAAATTTTCTTCTATGCCTGGAAACAGGACTGATGGATGGGTAATAATTTACTGTGGATTTATAATTAGATGCCGTGAAATCCTACAAAATGGTTATTTTAATTACAGAGGTTGATCTATTGCATTTTTAAAATGGCTGATAAAATAATCATTGTTTGTTTTGTTTTTTTTAGCAATGTTGATTGCTGAAAAAGAAATGACACTGTAGGAAATCAGCAGTTTGGACAACATGTTGGAAATTGGATTAAAAACATAAATATATAAAGATGAATCACATAACTAAACATTTAAAGTAGTCAGTCAGCAAATATAATATCATTCTAACTATAAAAAACTAATTTGAGTCTCCAAGATTTATTAATACCAAAAATGTGGCCAACCCGATGAATCAGTTTTTCTCTATTCTGTCCTACGGCACAATGCAAAAGTCAGAACATATGGATACTGTATTAAGAACACAATAAAATTACACATAAATGGCTTCTACGAGCAAAAGCTAGTATTATTATTATTATTATTATTACCTCTGTTCCCATGACAAAGAGTATCCTGTACTTTTATGACACCTGTTGAGTGAAAAAACACACAAAAGACAAATACAGTCAAGTTTATACTGAACAAAAAGTTTAAAAACATTTTAAATGCAAAGGAAGGTCAGACTAAACATTTGGCATCATAGAATGTGTTTTTGTTTTAATGCCGAACAAATTTACTGTAAATTCCTGTTTGTATCTATATGCAGTGACTGAGAAAGGGGTACGTTGTAACCTTGCTTAAACAACAAAACTAGTGGTGGTCTAAGAGTTTTACCCAGTGCTGTATATGGGATCTGTCATTTTTGGATTCCTCAACACCTTGACAGCTTTTCACTATTCACTGCAAATATTGAAATCCTTCTTTTTCCCCAGTCACCCTTCTGCATGCCTAAGATGATGGATACTCGTTCAGAAACACGCACGCACGCACGCACGCGTTCAAACAAACAAGTGCTTTCCTCAATTATAGAGATTGGCTGAAAATTGGGTTGGCTCAGTGCCTCAGTCTGTACGTGAACATGTTTGCATGTATAAAGGTGAAATAAGCCCAAGGGTCTTTGTGTTGTCATTTCTCTTGCTCATATGGTCTTGTTCTGGTATCTCACACACGAAGCTGGAAAGTTGACAAAGGGAAAGAAGTGCAAACAAATTTTCAGCCGTGCATGTTAATACGCAGCAGCGACACGCACGCACAAATCTATATACCCCACACCCCCTTTCTGTGGGACAGTGAAAAGTTAATGAATCCCTTTATTGGAGTGGTCTTTGGAGAAGGTGCCAAACATGAGCCCCATAGCCCCCTTCACCACCAGCCTAATGCAAAAAGCCATTACTGCCAATTAGCCTGGCTCTCACAGTCCTAATAGATGCCGTCACACATACACACACTCTTGATCACATACACACAGCTACTGTACGACTGGGAAAGCAGCGGTCTAATTTTAGCTTGAGAGCTGCAAGGCTATGACTCAAGTGCAGGCATTGTGCCGTTGTGATGAAAATCCAGATTACTGTATAGCTCTTCTGGCCGGTGAAAACTTTTACAACAAAGATTCAAAGTATAACTTATCTTATGATAGATGCTCTTTTTGTAGTTCTGTTTTTCTTCTCTCGCAGCCGTCAAAAGACATCGTGTTCGTATGTTCTAATTTTAATTTGTCTAACAAGAGAATATTTTTGCAAAGAGATTCCATGCACATGAATCAAAGCAACATGAGAAAAAAAGTATGCCTCTGCTTGAAATTTTCCGATTTTCTCTATTTGGTGAAAATTCCTTCCATTGTCTGTCGAGGCTAAGAGATTTTGTGCTGGATAGGTGGAATAAAACTTTACTTGCCCTTGTAATGTGAGCATGTCTGATCAAGCAACTTCATACTGAATCACTGAAATGCCTATTGCATTAGCTGTAGTTGTAAGTGCAGTGGAGACTGGCATTTTCTGCTCGTCTCAAAAGATGGATTTATTTGCAAAGATTTGCCTCTGTGAGGTTATCTGGATGTCAGTTCCTCTAATCATGTTTCAGGAAAAACTCGTCTCGGATCACAGAAAACAAGAGAAACTCATCTCTGAGAAGAAAGCGTTGAGTGCACAGTCACAGAATAAACAGGGATGATAATATTGTCAGTACAAATCAGTTCAGCTTTTGGGCTATCCTGCATCAACTCAAAAAGTATTATATGGTACCTGGATCATGGAAATGTAGTGTTTTTAAGAAATTCGACAATCGTATTATCTATGAAACGCGATCATACCATATCATAAACGCTACATAGACTCACTGTAGCGTGTAATGAAGGAAAACTTAGAGATAGAAAAATAGATCTGAAGGATCTTCGAGTGAATGTGAGGTAGAGGTGGTGGAAGGTAAGAGGGCGAGCAACAAAGATAAAGCTGGACGAGGTCAGTGTGCTGGAGGGAATGAGCTCAAACAAGACGTAAACACCAAAGATTGAAACAAACAGAGGATCACGTCATGTAGAAGAAATACTGCTTGAAATAATAGAAGTATGATTAGTGAAATAGTTACATTACTGTGTTGTGTGTGTTTTTGTGTATCTGAGTTTTGTGTCCCTGTAATGTTTTGTGTTCAACTTTGGTCACAGTTTTACAGATATAAAGTAAAAAAAAAGAATGTTTAAAATCGTGAAGTCTGAGGAAAACAACCTCTGGTCAAATCAGGACTAAATATAAATACATACACAGTGATGTTGTTGAATATGTTAAGGGAAAAGTTAACTCATTGTCTAGAGTCTAGACACACAATAGAGCAGTAGAATTGAAATCTGAGTTGCATCTGATGAAATATGATCAGTAATCTGTATCAGTTTCACATCTTTCACTTCCATATGTAACTAATGTAACTGTAATATGTATGTAATAGCTGTCTGAAAATGCCTGTGATTTGAAAAACCTGAGTGTTACAGGGAAGATTTTCTAACAACCTCATAAGTAGAGGAAGACCAATATATCAGTCGGCTGATATATAGATTTATTTATTTATTTTTCAATATCTGCCTTTTTTTTCCTTTTCTTTTTTAAAGAGCTGATATTTGATCAGTAGTAAAAATGTTATATTTTATTTGATCAGGCACTTGTGTGGGCAGCACTTGAAGTTTGTTTGTTTATTTATTTTGAATGCATCATTAAAACCAAACAACAAAAGGATTTCTATCAAAAGAAAGTCAAACATTTGAAAATAATTAAATGTTAAGAGTATTATGTGTAACTTTTACCGTAGAAGATGCTTTTGTTAGTGAGACACAGGTCTACATATTTGCTATGTTCCTTTGTATACGTGTGTGTGTGTGTGTGTGTGTGTGTGTGTGTTTGTGCGCATATGAGAAAAATATTAATAATATATTGTTGTTGTTTTTTTAGAGTACTATGTATATTAACAGTTTCCATTCATATTGCTATATAACAATCTTAATTATGTGAGTGTAATTATATTTTATGGTCAGTGTACTTAAAAAAAAATGCTTTTAAATATCGGCCTCAAAATCAGCTGCAGAAAACAGTTTTAGTAAAACCCATATCAGTTGACCTCTACTCATAACCTCTCATTACGTCGCATTACAATAAGCTGAAAAGTCATGATAGAGTGCTTTTATTGGAAAAAAAAGAAATCAAAAACTACCAAGCAGCACTGCAGCTATAATGTGCTTACCTCACCTGCTGTTCAAGTACAAAATAGTCAGAGGAAATGTTAAGGAGTGGTGTTATTGCCACTGACTCATATCTGTTGTTCTTCTACATTATTAACCTTTAACTTTAGTCTATAAAATGGATGTAAGATGCAATTTGCTTCTAGCCAGATCAAAAGGTCCTCTGAGTCCAATAAAGGCTTGAAAGTTTCTCTTATTCTGTAACGTATATAAAATTAAATCAACCAATAATATTAGCACAGTCAGTACAGACTAAAGAAGTGTACCATAGTTCAAATTACAGGGGGTACTGCGGGGTACTATAGCCCCCACTGAAGACCCAGTACCACCCAAAGACACAGAAATATCACATTGAGGGGGGGGTCATTTTTCTGATATTATGAAAAATAATAATAAAAAAACTAGAAAAGTACTCTGAGAGCGCAGACCTCCGCCAAGCAGCTCAGTTCCCCCATGTTGGGATTTGGGAACCTTCGCCAAGGAGGTTATGTTTTTGCTGACGTTTGTTTGTTTGTCTGTCTGTCTGTTTGTCTGTCTTTCTGTTTGTTTGTCTGTCTGTGTGCAACATAACTCAAAAAGTTATGGACGGATTTGGCTGAAATTTTCAGGGAGTGTTGAGGATGGTCAAAGGAACAAATAATAAGATTTTGGTGACAATCTGAAAGAAAAAACTGCCATTATCGAAAAAGAGAATTTAGTGAATTACTACTGAACTAATAATGATAACATGAATCCACTTCCTAGAGGAACATTTTCATGGTCAAAGAATCTAAAGATAGAGACAAAATAATTGTAGGAATGTTATTCTAGATGGAAATGCCAATATGGGAGGAACTGAGCTGCTTGGCGGAGGTCGGCGCTCTCCAAGTGTTTTTTTTCTAGTTCATATTTTTAAGGATAGTTTGTAAATGCAAACCCACTACTGCAATTTAACTTTTTTTGCACTAAAACAAAGTATAACTTATAGAGGACTCCAAATTTTTGCCCGTCATTTTTCTGGTACCGTCCATGTGAGGTCTAACTGGGCCCTGAAATAACAATTGGACATCCATGGATTAGATTCAAGTCTGTTGTCCTACCTCAAATCTCTCCTCTTGCGCATCTCCTCGGGTGGGATGGTCCAAGGTAATGTCTTGGGAAGGCAGTCCAATACCTCATCTGAGAACTCCGAAAAGTCTACTTCATATTCCATGAGGATGCCTTCTGTCTCTGGTTCAATTTCCCCGGCTTGACCGAGCGTCTTTGCAAGTCGACTAGAGAAAACAGGATGAGACAGGACAGTTCTGACATGGTTTCCTCATTAAAATGACTTCCCACGTCATGTTTCAGACATAATACTCACCCTTCTGCGAAGTTGTTGTCAGCTGCCCAGTTGGTGATGCGACAGATGAACAAAGTGTTGGTGTAGTCGCCCGGGCGGGAACTGAAGTCTTGAGGACAGTCAGTGAGGGGAACATTAATCCGTGGCACCCGGTGGTCGACGGGGGAGAACATGGCAAAACGTTTGTCAGGTAGGAATTTCAAGAATCCCGTTGCAGCTCTCGAGTGTTTCTTTTCTTCAATATACACCACCTATGAAAAAGAATGAGACAGCAGTAGAGATGTAGTTTCAAGTCCAAGATGCAGGTATTTTCACGTCACTTATGAAAACAAGTGGGAAAATAAACTAGCTGTCAGAAGTGACAGGTAGGGGTATGTCCTTAACCTGTGATGTCATGACGTGAGGCACCTCCAGGTTATGACCTTTCATTTGAGGCCCATCGGATAAACGGTTCCAGAGATATAGGAAAGAGTGTTTAGTGATTGCAAACTTTTGAGTGGCCCCTTGTGGGGAATCTAAAAATGGCAAATAGTCAAAAATAGAATCAGTTCTTCCTCTCCATTATATCCATCCATGTGCAAAAGATTTGAAAACCAAAAAGTTTTTCAAGTTATGACGTTAACACCTACAGTATCCGGAGCCGGCGATCGGACCAAAAACATAATAGTCCCAAAACTCTGTTTGGGGATATAAATACAAAGAAGAATTTTACCCGTAAAAGGGACAGTTCTGTATTTTTGACATGAATGTGTATGGCATCCCCGTCAGCAGTAACAATAAGGCATTTCCCAGTACTTTCAAAAGACTTGCCTATTGTTAAACATTTAAGTAGCTGTATTTGTTGCTTTGAGACAGATAATGTATGTGTCATGAATACTATCCCTTACACATATGTTTTAGTTAACTGGCTCTTTAGGTCCACCCACTGAAATTTAACACTGCTATTAGTAGCTACTGGACCTAAAACATTGTTACAGGAGTCAGAACAGCAGCAAAGGGAAATACATTATGTACAAATCCTAAGAAAAGGGCAACTTTTTATTATAATGGGTTCTGTGCTTCATCATTGCTAGCCTTACTGCAACTATATGCTGTATAATATTTCAATATACAATAAGCAGAATTAAAGGCTATTTTAGTGGCAATCTCTGCAAAAATACTGCAATATGAAGACTTACTAGTGAAAACATTCTACTTATTTAATTAGAATTTCAACCATTTCCATAACCTTATATACACTGTACAATATGTCTGAGTACTGCTTTAAAGGGATATTTCTGTATTTTTGACATGAATCTGTATGGTATCCCCGTCAGCAGTGTTGTACAGCCACACTGATTTACCCCCGACAGTGTCCTGTGAGCCCAGTTCTGCCCAAAAACCATGATTGTTACGTTTAACATCATGTTTTTTTAAAAAAGTTGTTATTCAAATTTAGTCATTAATATTTAATCATTCAATAATCACTGTTAAGGAAAATCAGCTATTAAAGGTTTATAAATGCTTTATTACTTATTTAGTACTGCATAATTAGAGGAAACCATTTTTTAACCATTCATTGTAAAGTGTTACAATGAGTGGTTATATCCAAAGCACAGTGTGGATGAACAGATTCTCCTCCGGGTGTACTTATACACAGATTGCCTGTTGAAAAATCAACAGCACTCTCAGGAGGTGAGCTCAAATGATGTGAACTCTTGTCTATAGCTGTCCCAGTGCGTTGACCAGCTAATGGCTGTCAGTCTGTTGATGAGTGTGGGTTAGAAGGCTCAGTAGGGGTTAAGAGTTTTCTTGCAGAAAACAGCTCCCTTTTGGCCAAAAAAAAAAACCTAACTGAGCGAAATGCTAAGGTGCTGTATTTAGAACTTGACCATCAGGTTTTATAATCCTAACGTTTCCACACTGTAAATGTCTGCAAATGCAGATACATAAAGAAGACAATAAAGACTGCTTGATTCATTTATCACTGATACTCCAAAAAACATTTTGATGAGCTGGTGGGTCATTGGTGAAGTTCTATAAGATCTTATTTTCTTCATTCTGATCATTTGTCTTTCATACAACAGTATTGCAGCAGGTCTGTGTCCATCACTGCTGTCACAGGATATGGATTCAGACAAGTGATTGGTTGCTGCCACATTCATAATTGAAAAAATTGTGGACAAAAACATCACTTTTTTGCCTTATAATATTCATTAAGTATCAATGTATTGTATAACTAGAAAAGCACTCGGAGAGCGCACACCTCCGCCAAGCATTAGTATTCCCCATTTACCGAAATGTTAAAGAAAATTTAAAAGTTATCCAGAATCCAAGATCTCTTCCCGGATCTTCACCAAAATCTAATCAATTGGTCCTTATATCATTCCCAAGCTATCCTGAAAATTTCATCGCAATCCGTCCATAACCATGAGTTATTTTGTACACAAACAAACAAACAGACAGACAGACAAACAGATGAACGCTGGCAAAAACATAACCTCCTTGGCAGAGGTAATAATATTAATATATCATCTGGACTGGCAGAAAACTTGATCAGATCTTGCCAAACTTGTGAATGAAATTGTCTATTTTTTCCCTATGATTGATGAAAAATCTGATTAACAATTTTGCAACTAGAAGATTTTACTCAAGATTTTAAAAGCTAGGAGATGGAGATACAAGCTTTTTCTTCCATTAATTCTCATGGGAAATTTTAATGCTAACTGATAATTCTTGGTAGACGTGTGTGTATATTAGAATGAGTAGAATGTAGGATCTCCATCCATATGGCTTTAGGGTGGACAGTCTGAGTTTTGAGAGCCGTGTCTGTTTTCTGGTGCAGTCCCAAGCTGGATGCTTGTTCATCCTCCTTATTGTATTGTACCTGAATAAACATGAAGTCCACTTTTTGAATTGCAATTAAATGCAATGCAGCTGATGGCCTAATCACAATCGATCTAAAGAAAAAGCAGAAAAAGCACAGTTTGGTGGAAAGTTGTGGAAATGAATCATACAATATCATTGGATTGAAAAAGTAAATAAATGTCGACGTTCCGCGAGCAATATCAAAAACAAAAGAAAGGGAAAAAAAACTACTGGATGTAGTAGAAAAGGGCATAAGTAGCACAAGTAATGAACTATTTGGTGAGTTGACAAGTCTGCTGTTCTTCAATGACATGATGCAGTTTATAAAATGTTCATAGAAGCAAATGTTCATTCATTTAATGTAGGTAGCTTTTAAAATGAGTTTACGAAATTAATAGGTTTGGTTTATTTCTATGAAATAGTTTAATGTTAACAAGTTAAATGTGACGTTGACTTTGCACTTTAAATATGTTCATCCAGGAAAAAAAATACAGTTACTGAATCTAATGTCAAC
>JAPTYR010000010.1:1948445-1958752 GCA_029814505.1 Siphamia roseigaster
GGATTGATTTTCAACCCCTTGCAACTCCATGCTGTCTTTTATATCAAGTCCCACTGCATACACCCAGGGTATTCACAAAATCATTTTAATAATTATACCATTATCATCAAAGTCTAATTAATTTTAATGTAAACCGTGAAACTAGTGTACCCAAAATACTATTATTTATTTATTTTATTTTATTTTACTGTAGCGAGGCCTGAGCCGTAACACATCTTGTAGACTACGTTTCCCATACAACACCTCGGTTTAAATGCCCACTGCGTAAGGTTTGTGGGATTTGATGGAGGAGCCATTGCACGTCGCTGCTGTTTGGGTCTATAAAAACTACATTTCCCAGTCATTACTGGAAAAACATCGTGTCGGGGCTCATCCTTCAGCCGTGTCCAGATTGGTTTTCTGCTACATATTGCAGATAGACACCGGGTTAATTATAATAATATGTTTATTTTTACTGGCGATGTGAACGTGATGGTGAGTTTGTAACAAATCCAGCACGTCTTTCTCTGCACGTTAGAGAATGTTACCGGTAAAATAGCAATAGCTAATTTGACATCCGTGCTTTATGCTAAAATCTTTTATATTCAAGGTAAATCCGGCTTTATCCCTGCTGTGATGACCGGATCATTCACTGTCCCTCACTGACCAATGAATGAAATGTCGTATTTTTTCTGTTACTGTTTCATATTCTCCTAAGTTGTGAGGACTCTGTATGTCATCCTTGCTGGGACTCATGGCGCCGGAGGAGGACATATACAGCCTGGAGGCGAAATTTGCTGCAGCAGTTAAAGTGATCCGGAGTTTACCAGAAGAAGGTAAGGCTGTTGTAACAGGATGAAGTGTCTACTGTTCATGTGGAGACGCTTTAGGTGACTGACCTACATCCAAAGGTATTTACATCAGTAGACTCAGGGGCAAGAGCAGTCAGTCCTTACTGAACCTCTAATAATAAAGCTGCCATAAGGATAAATACTGATGAACAGGAGAGTGGTTTCTTAAGTCTGATTAACATGTAAAATACAGGATTTCATCTCTCCAAGTGTAATTTGCAATGCTTTTAAAAGATTTGCTCTGCACACTCATTTACTTCAACAAATCCAATAGGGACATCAGTGATTCATTTTGTAAAGCTTACATATATTCTATGTGGTCATTCCTCTGATGAACTTTTAATCAGTTACATAGTGTCAATAACCCTGTAACATCCATTTACTTTTTTATTTTTTACAGTTTTAATGCACCGTTTTGTCAATATAACACTAATACATTATACTTATCAAGAATTTCTTGTCAAAAGATCAGAATAGTTTATATTCTATTCTGTTCTATTACTAAAGACACATGTACACATACTGTCTATAGTCACCCAGTCTATGTGGACCTGGATCTGTCGGTACATACCTGTCCTGTCTAGTCTAATTTGTTGTGTGTTCCTGTACAAGTACACAGGGAATTTGCCAATAAAGCAGGTTCTAGTTCTTATACTGATATATATTCTCTTCTCCCTCCTACATTTCTAAGGTCCTTTCCAACCATCTGATGATATGATGCTAATGTTCTACAGTTACTACAAACAGGCCATGTTAGGACCCTGCAACATCCCCAGACCAACAGGCTTCTGGGACTCACGTGGAAAAGCTAAATGGTAACAAATAACCCCTCAGCTGGTTTCTCAATAGGGCTGAAAACTACTATATGTATATCAAATATCTAGTGCTCTTACAGGAGTACTATTTAATACCACTGTAACAACCCCAGTTCCTCTCTGTGCTGAACTACACTTTTGTGTTTCCAGGGATGCATGGAGCTCCTTAGGAAATATGACAAGGGAGGAAGCCATGAAGAATTACATTGAGGACATCCAACTGGTAACTCCATTCAGGGAAAACTAAGCCGGGCTACATGTAGCCTACAGAACAATAAAGAGTTTATACACTTTCTTAAATAGTGCGCTAATTTATGCATCTTTAAAAAAACTGAACAGGGAGATAATTGATCTAAAAGTAGTGCAGCTTACTTAATCTGCTGCCAACTGAGTCTTGAGTTCTCCTTTCTCTTGTACTGCATTGATTATTTGTTGACAATGACAGATAGTTCTTTTGCAAATGTTAATTTCTCAGCAAATAATGCATAAAACAATACGTGTAACTCGGCTCCCGTTTACTGTTTGTCTGTTTTTGCCATCACATAGCCTTGGAGCTCCAGACTACAGTCTGACCTTTTAATGCAACCAGTTGAGAAGCCTGTTATCACTGCATCAGCTGAAATAGGGATTGAAGTTATCTACCATTTATGTGTCCCTCCTCTCAGGACACACGAGAAGATAAAATAGGAAGATTAATCTGAAGCCATGTAATACTTCTATGAAAGTCAAATTAGTTTTCCAAGCTTCCACATGCAGTCACTTCCAGGTCATAGCTGAAATGATCTGATCAGCGATTGATAAATGCAGCTGTCAATCATGTGTTTAACACTATTATCTGGGATGTGCACAAATAATCAATTTGCCAGTCAGTAAAAACTGAGGCAGATGTTCATAACAACATTAATACTTTATCCAGTTGGTAAATACAGTTGAGGAATAAGTTGTTAGACCATCAAAAGTCATCAAAAACAACGGTTATGCAGTCAAGTACTAACTCCTGTGTGTATTATGTGACTAAAACAGACAAAAGAAAACATGGCATGAATAAAAGCACTGTTTTAGTCAGTACAATGTTATAGATATTAATATAAGAACTGAACAGATTTTGATTATTATGAAAAAAACATTGGAAATACATAGATATTAGCTCTGAAATTAAATTATTCTAAGCTATTTTTGTTGACATCATTATGTGTGCCCAAACAAAGGTACCTTTAGTTGCACCAAGCATTAAAATGAACAAGAAACTGAAGAAAACAAGCGTGGTCTAATAAATTTTTCCATGGCTGTATGTTCTATAAATTCAGAGAAATTGTTGATCAGTTCCTACCCCTACCTGAACACACCTAATGATTAGACAAAATGTGAGTAGGTTTTTCTATAAGCTGAAAAACAGGAAAGAACTAGACGTCGAAGTCTCATATTGTCTCAGATTATGTGAACTGTATTGTAGTGAACGGTAATTTTTGTCTAGTGACACTACAAACGTACGATGGACTGCAGTTTTAAAGGGCTGTAGACATATTCACAGAGGGAGTTATATCCTAGAACTATTTTAAAAGAAATAATTCTGAACTTCAATAACCATTGCAAACTTCCAATCATGTCGTAACCAGTTAAAAGTTGCATAAACCAACTCTGTATGAGCCCTCATGCTGTGTTTGTACTGTCACTGTTGTATAAGCAAGTAATAATTATAGAAAATATCAAAAGAACATTGATGAGTCTGGGTGTGACCACATTAAACAAAGAAAAATGATGTTTGTCACCAGATTTTAGAGACCATCCCCATTTCAGATGAAGTGTCAGACCTGGTGCTGAAACTCGGAAGCTTCTACACCGAAACCGAGGACGAGGCGGACGAAACTGCGACGGAAACGAGACCCTTTACCAGGCCTTTTTCCAAACGGGAAGGTACTGTCTGCAATCAGAAACATCCACTGACTCCAACTACACACAGATAGAACATAAGGCATAAAACTGCTATTAAATCTCTGTGGTAGATTAGTTTTACCTGAACAGTGAGTGTGTGTTTTTATCACTAGATGAGCTGGAAAAGCCATTTGAGAAACCGACAATGGAAGGCAAGTGTTTGGTGTTTTCAGTAGCTGCAGAGTCCAGACATGCTCCCTCTAGGTCGTCAGTGTGTGCAGTTATTTTAACCTAATTAAGCTGCTTTTATTGCTGATGGATGTGACTTAGAAACTGCAAATGAGAATACATTTTCTTGGCTGGATTGTTAAGTATGTATGTGCTTTAAGAGTGGTCTTTTTTGTTTTTATCTTTAATGTGGTAGTTGTTGGCTTTTGTTATTTTTGGCTTTTATTGGTGTAGAAATATGTGAACAGAAAAATGTTCAGTCAGTAATGTGCATTGAGTGTATACTGCTTGATGTAGAATAATCCATTTATAATAATCATTTGATATGATTTGTTATCATTCATGTGTTAATCAAGAGTGCTTGCCTCATTGTTCAGGCTATGGGGATCTATGGGATGATATACAAAACCTTCAAGAAACAGACAAAGAAATGAGGGATCTTTGTGTCAGTGTGGGTAGTGAAGAGAGCAAAGAAAGTAATGAATTCAAAGAAAGTGAGGAAGAGGACAATACTGAAGGAGGAGACAATACAGAAGATGAAGACGAGGAGGAGGAGGAAACAGGTACTGTTGGCGACATGTGTTAGCTGTTCTGTGTTAGTTGTCAGTTTGTGATATATAGCCGTAGAAAAAATATTAAACCACCTTTGTTTTCTTCAATTTCCTGTTCATTTTAATGCCTGGTTCAACAAAAGGTACATTTGTTTGGACAAATATAATGAGAACAACAAAAACAGCTCAGAAGAGTTTAGTTTCAGAGCTGATATCTATCTATTTTCTGTGTTTGCTTGATAATAATCATAGCTGCAAACTTGTCACCTTTTGGCTACAGACACCTTTTTTTTAGTGAATGAAGAGGGTTTTAGTTTTGTATGTTTTTGTTTTGTTTTTTTTGTTTTTTTCACTAATCTGGAGTTTGTACTGTATGTTTGAAAAAGGTGACAAACATTTTGCACACCTATTTACCCACTCTCATGAGCCCACACCCAGACTGTCTGAGTTTGCAGGTATGAATAATCAAAATCACTTCAGTTCTTAAACTAGAAAAGCACTCAGTGCAGACTCTGCCAAGGCAGATCAGTCCCGCCCCCCCATCTCCACCAATGACCACCAAAATGTAATCATTTGTTCCTTGTGTCAGTATCAACATTTCCTGAAGATTTCATCCAAATCCATCCATATGTTTTGACTTATCTTGCTAACAGTCAAACAGATAAATACTGGCAAAAACAGAACGCTGCCATTCCTTTCCAGAGTGATCATCAATATCTATGGCACTGTACTAACAAAAACAGTGTTCTTAGGTATTCCATGTTTTCTTTTTTCTTTTTTAGTCACATGATACACACAGTAGGCTATTTAGTACTTGATTGCATAACCTTGTTTTTGATGAGTTTTGATGGTCTTAATGATTTTTTCCGCGACTATGTTGCAATTGGATAAAGTATTAATGTTGTTGTGAACATCTGCCTTGGTTTTTACTGATTGGCAAATAGATTTTTTGTGCACATCCCAAATTATAATATTAAACATATTATTGACAGCTGTATTTACCAATTACTGATCAGATTATTTCAGATGTGACCTGTTAGTGACTCCATGTGGAAGCTTGGCAAAGTGGCTTTACTTCCACAGAAGTATTGGATAAATACCAAAATCACTTCAGTTCTTAGATTTATTGTAAGAACTGCCAAAAACAGTGCTTTTAGGCATTCTATGTTTCCTTTTGTGTCTGTTTTCATCACGTGATACACACAGGAGTTAGTACTTGATCGCATAACCATTGTTTCTGATTACTTTTTGTGGTCAAATATTACATTTTTTTTTTTATAAACTATCCAGTAATAATGAATAAAGATTGGTTAAATGCTGGTCACATGCTGTGAAAAACATGCTTCTCATGCTGTCTTGGTCTGTGTTTTAGGCTGGAGTCCAGATCCCAGGCGGCTGATGGTGGGGGACAACAGGTGGGCAGACACCAGGGGGTCCAACAGCAGCGTGGAGCCCAGTGGGTCGTCCTTTACCAACGGGACGCACAGTTCCCTCAACAGCGAGGTGGAAGAGGAGGAGCTGGGCTGTTCATTAGAGCCCAGTGTGCAATACAACCCATACCTGCACCTAAACGGACACCTGAGTGGTGAGATTTAATGTTCGGGGACAGATTGTACCTGAAAATGACACTTCAACTTCTAATTAAATATAGTGTGAAGCTGCGTTAAAATAATTTGGAAAAGGAAGTTACACTTAAATACTGTGTTTGATCTACAAATTTACCATCTGAGGCACTTCTAATCAGGTATTCCCATTTAATGGCACTTCATTCTCCCACTCTACCACAGCTCAGAGAGAAATATTACACTTTTCACTTTCTGCTTTTGTGTGTTTTGATAAAATTAGGTGTTACATTGTGGTTTGGAAAATATATGAGTTCATGAAATGTTCACCTTTTAGAGGTAGATGGTTCTCACAGGACAGCAGTAGAGTTATCATATTTTTATTCTAATTCTACAGAATATGATGACCAGTTGTAAACTAAACTACCAATAGTAGATATTGAGTAGTTTATAGGAGCTCGTTCTGAATATATACAGGAGTAAAATAGTAAAACACTGATGACTGATCTGTATAGTTTTATCCATATCACCATACTGTATTTATACTTTTCAGCTCCTACTGTCACTGTTTCTGAGAAGAACTACAGATCCACAGATTCAGATAATGAGGAGTTTTGTGATTCAATGGAGCATCTGGCCATGGAAGAGGTGCAGTACCACCTCCTCCAAAATTATAAGTTCAGTCAATGCTATATACAGAAAGTAATTGTTTAACAGTGCGGATACTGAACTCAAAGGCTACTCAAGTGATGGATGACATGGTCATTTTTGTCTCTATCAGGGTTTATCCACTTCAAAAGTCCAGTCACGTGGGTCTGGGGCTGCCTCCATGAGGCAAAACGATCTGTGGTTTGAAAGCAACTCTACTCTGAACAGTGCAGAGGACCAGCTCCTTGTGGCAGATTCCCTTTATGATGATGGGATTTCTACATCCCAGTACAACAACCCTTTATCCAAAAGAGGGAGAGGTGAGACCAGAGCAGCCGACCCTGCATCTGTCCGTCCCACTTTCTTCTAAACGGTTGCAGGTGTCAGACTTGATGCAGGTGTAAATGGACTTCCATTGTGGTTCCTCTTTCAGGGACTCCATCTCCCAGGCCGCTCTGTAGCTCTCAGCTCGGTGTCAATGTTGACGCTGCCTGTTGCTGTGTGTCACAAACTAGACACGCTCTCAGTGTTTCCAGGGGAAACGTCAATGAGCAAATAGCGACAGCCCTGCTGAGGCTTCAGCGTGACATGGCCAGTGTCCTGCACAGACTGCAAACTCTGGAGGTGCTCACACAGGTAAAAGGCTGCAGGTGATTGTGGCATTTCCTCTATTTTCCATCAGTGACCATATGATTAGAAAGACAGGTTTTCTTTTTGAATGTAATGTCTGTTTTAGGGCTGTCAAAATTAACACAGCATGGATTTATTTACCATCATGATTAATTAAAAGTTATATATGTATTCCCATCTTTCTTGAGACTGTTTAATATTGATTAAAGATGAATGATATTTCATCGTAATTAATCAAAATTAATCCACAGCAACCCTGTGGTTAATCGGATTAAAAATTGTAATCGTTGGACAGTAAAAATCTATATCTATTGCCATGTTTTCTTTTCTTATTTTAAGTCACGATCACCCTCTCCAAGGCAAGAAGATCTCCTGCCGACTGCTCGAAAGGTTATTTATTTATTTATTTATTTATTTATTTATTTATTTATCCGTAAAAGCTTGTTTTTGTTTCTGTTAGACTTTTAAAGGTTATCTAAAGTCAAATAAATGTCTGGGAAAAAGTGGACCTGTTTTAACCGGAGTTGTGTTTTTCAGTTCCCTAGACCGTCTTGGTGGCCTTTTGACTTCTCTCCTCTCACGGTGGTAATGACTGCACTCTGGCCTCTGTTTGCCCATTGGCTCTTCCATTTTTACCTACAGCGAAAGAGAAGGTGAACCAAACATGTGTGTATAGTCACTCATTTCTATTTCCTTGTTTTATGATCATACAGTCTACTCAACCTCTCTAAACTTTTTCTCCCACAGGAAAATCACCTGAATTAACTCAGAAACTGGACGTAAATTAAAATCCTGGTGAAAGAGTTGCACTTTTGTTTGACTTTTTCAAGCCAACAACACAGGCAGGCTGTAATGGTGCACTCGTAAAATATGGAAAGGCTGACCTGGATAAATACTGAAAGTGGTCAGAAAAGAGTTGAAAAGGAGCCTCAGCAGTAGAGTGTAGCACCCTGTGTGTTTTACATATGAAATATTCCTGTGTTATAGATACAGGCACATTTGCTTGGTTATAATGAACTTAGAGTTAGGTGTTGGTCTCATCACAAACCATAATGTTACACAGAAACCTACATTTAATTTATGATCTTATAGTTTCTAAGGATCTTAAATGTCAAGATGGTCTCCATTTCCAAACAACTATTCTTTTATTGTTGGTACATCAAAGTCTTCATTTTATATTAAAAAGCCTGGCAAAAGTCTTGTCAATAAAACTTCTTGTCATTCCTGTCTTTCCTTCTTTCTGCTTCTCTTGTGTATCCTATGATAAAAGAGTAATTACTTAAAAACTATGGAAAACAAACTCTACATATTTATTGTCTGAAATATTTCAAGGGCATATGTTTTTAGACCAAACATGTAAGTTGACATGTGGATATGTATGTGTGTGTGTATATTTAGTGTATTTTATAGCTTAAGTGCAATGGTATCAAAGATACTATATTACATTTTGCAAAAATAGAAATCAAATTGATATATTTAAGCAGGGTTGTATTGATTACAAATATACTATAGCTGTGAAGCATTAGTTAATAAAACAACTTTGTGTTTAACATGCAATAAAAATTATCTTGAGATGAACATGTGTATTGAGTATTTTATTTAAGGTGTGTGGGTTTTATGCATCATTGTAATTGTGTAAATTAAATATATGACTATAATTCCTAAAAAGACTGAAATGAAAAACACATATATTCTACAGGAACATGTTTGAATGACTGAATTATTTCAGGTCCCAACTGTATTTATTGACATTCACATTGTTAAGTCTGAAAAATAAGCTTAATAAATTTATATTTCTCAGCAATTGCTACTCTTAAAACATTTTACAGGAAGCTGTTCTTTCTGATTTCCCTCATAGCTGAATAACATTAGTTTTTGTAATAGTTTAATTATTTGCTGAAGTTTTCCTGGTTGGTGTTGTTTTTTCCACTGAAGTTTTCATTACATTTTATAACTACATATTAGTCACCAAAGCAACAAAAAATGAACAAATCAACCTTGCTTGGATACACTACATAACACTACATCCAGATTATTCAGTCCTTCCACCAATCAGAGTTCTGTAATTCGTCCATTTATTCAATTTTTGTGTCCATTTGTGCTTGTTGCTGCAGCTTGTAAATCATTATTTTCCATTGTATCTATTCTTTCAATAATGGTAATCCACTGATTCTTTGTTGTGGTTCTGTGTTACTTCTCCAGGTTGGTTTAGCTTATGTTTGCAACAATCTGCAAATATTCTCAGCTATACTGTAATATAATCTACCTCAGTTGTATAGTATTACAACGAAGGTGAATACAGAGCTGTATCTAGATTGAAGATCCTCCAGAATAACGAAGAAAATATTTATGCATTTATTAAATGTGCTTCTGTAATTAAAATATTACTATATCTGAGTTACCAGAGGCGGAACTTAAGACGGGAAAACATTTCTACACGGATACAATAATTGTTACACATCCGGTTAATTGCCAACTGTCAGACTATTTCCACTGCGGTTCGCAGTAACATCTGCTATGTTTGCGATTCAAAGAAAGTGAAAGAAAAAAAGCCTTCAACTGTAAAGGCACGGAGGTATAACTTGGGTAATTTACAGACAGTCTTGAGGATTAAAAATGTTCTCTTTGTCGATGACCGTCCAACCACAGGTAACAAACCTTTAGCCGTTTGGCCTAGCATGGCTAACATTAGCGTTGTTGTTGTTTTGGTTTTAACCTTGTTAAGGCTGCTAATGCGGTAGCCACTGCTGTCACTTGGGTTTGTTTTAGTCTTTGGGAACGCAGTAATAGTTGCTTATTTTTGTTGGAAAAATGAAAACAACATCTGGTGATTAAGAGGAATTCATATTCATGCTTGTTGAATTCGTGTGTCCTTAGCTAGCTGCGCCTGTAAGTGACATTTACTCGGCTGGGAAAATAAAGAAACCTCAAGACAACTCTTCTATCACTGAATAATTGTCTCTCATGTGTCCTTGTGTTAACCTTTTGATTACGTAACAAGTCTAACTTTAATGCTTTACCTGAACAGATGTTTCATATCTGTATAAATACTTGTACCGGGATTTTACATAATCATTTTACTGATAATTACCTCCGCCAAGGAGGTTATGTTTTTGCCGGCGTTTGTTGGTTGGTTGGTTTGTGTACAAGATAACTCAAAAACTTATGGAC
>JAPTYR010000010.1:1966321-1977658 GCA_029814505.1 Siphamia roseigaster
CCGATCTTTATGAAATTAAAGACACTTATTAAGGGGGTGGTTCCCTATCACATCACCAAGATTGATCAGGATCAGATATAGAATGCAAATTTTATCACGATTTTTCGAAAAATTGGGGTGCCCTTATGTTTTGGCGGAGGTCTGCACTCTCCGAGTGCTTTTCTAGTTTATTTATTTATTTTTTAGCATGAAGTAGTTTGCTGTACTATGTTGTAAATAAACATTCATTTTTTTAGACAAAATTTAGTCTATAAAATGCATATTATTATGGATAGAGGCAGAAAAGGTGTAGATTACTGCATAGAGTGAGAATTTTCTTGTCCTTGGTCAGGATATGTACAGTCAGTCCAGTTTGTGTTTACAAGGCTGACAATACAGAACAAAAAATAACTTCAACCATTGTTTGAACAGATTAACCATACCACAGTGCTTCAGTGTCTGTTTTGGAGTTTGTCTTTTATGTATTGTGATTGTCTCCCAGCTCACCATATAATTTTTATTATGTTTTTAATTTTATCAACTCCATGGCTGAAAAACAAAAATTTAAAAATGCATCAGATTCATTTACTGCCCACACAAAGGCGGTAATATTACAGCAGCCATTACGTACAACCTTCGATGCATTTTGTTTAGACATCAGTAGGTTTCAGAAATGGAAAAACACTCTGCTGTTTTGTTTTAGGGGAGGCTAAAGCTAATGCTCCATGTGTGATCTTCATCGATGAACTGGACAGTGTGGGTGGGAAAAGAATTGAGTCTCCCATGCACCCTTACTCCAGACAGACTATCAACCAACTGCTTGCAGAAATGGACGGGTCATCTCTTAAAATCTGTAATATCTAAAACATTTAGTCTGTATTAGCCTACAATAACTTGATGAGTACAAGCTAAACTGGTTGTTAATTTATAATAAAAAGGAATTTGATCTTCCAGATTTGGTTAAATTCTTCTCACTGATTTGCATCATTACCTGCACTTTGCACAATTCAGTACCTTGACTTAAAGCCAGTGCGATACAGTGCAATGTTCAGGATTGTGATGCATAAAGCAGTAAACAAACCACACTTCACTGCATCATCTGACTCTTCTACTCTGTGATGTTACTTTACAGCTTTAAACCGAATGAAGGCGTGATCATCATTGGAGCAACCAACTTCCCAGAAGCTTTGGACAAGTCAGTCCACATAAACACCCTCTGCATGTTAGAATGCCATAGGTTATAGTGTACATTTACAAATGTCAAGGTTTACAGCCTGCAAACAGCTGTCTTTGAAAAGACTTTGCATCTTCTCAGGCACTTGGTGACTCTCCAGTTCTACCGTTTAGTAGAAAATTATGAGACCACCCCATGTTTTTTTTTTCACCCAATTTCTTGTTCACTTTAATGCCTGGTATAACTAAAGGTAAAAAAAAATTGGACAAATATAATGATATCAACAAACATAGCTCATAAGCATTTAATTTCAGAGCTCATCTCTATCCATTTTCCATGTTTTCTTGATAACTCAAATTACTTCAGTCCTTACATGAATATCTATAGCATTGTACTGACAAAAACTGTGCTTTTAGGCATTCCATGTTTTCTTTTGTCTTTTATTGTTACATGATACACACAAGAATTCATACTTGATTGTATAACTATTGCTTATGATCAATTTTAATGGTCCAATAATTTCCTGTGTGGTCTTAAACAGCAGACATTAGTTGCCTGAGAGCTGACTTTGGGAACTTTAAGGAATAGCTTATAAGTGAAAAGTACGCTTTAGGGAAGTGCGAATTTGCCGGGTTGGAGAAAAAAAAAAAATCATTCTTGACCTGGTTGACTTAAGTTTTCCAAAATTCTAGGACTCACATATTTTTGCCAGTATGTCCATGAAATAGGTTGTGATACGCACATGAAGTTTTGTTCTAAATAATCTTAAAAAGACTTAAATGCAACTTGTAGAAACCAGTGCGAACCCATTGCTTTTATATGTATTTTTAATTGACTTATTTCTTATTATGATATTGGTGCTTTTAGTAACTAATTATTAATTGATCCCTTTAGTGCCCTGATCCGCCCAGGACGTTTTGACATGCAGGTGACTGTCCCCAAACCAGATGTGAAAGGACGCACAGAGATTCTCAATTGGTACCTTAAGAAGATCAAAGTGGATCCAGGTGTGAATTGTAGTTATTCTAGACATAGATATTCTCTGAAATGGGATGTTTTAATCATGCAATATGTAACTGAACACAAATTTATTTCCTCAAATAGTGTCTCTGGCCTTTTTTTTGGCTACAGAACATAAAACATCTTTATTTAATGCTTTTATTTTGAAATTCCTGTGTTTATTATGTAGAAGGTGTCCAGTTTAGTATGAAACCTCATTCTGATCTGCTCCAGTGTGCTGTTAAAAAGTACTTAAATATAATGATAAGTGGGTAGATATCATTCATTTCCTTACAGGTCTTTTATTATACGAATGTTGAGACAACATGTACAGTGAAATTGGACAACTCGATAATGTTAAGTGTGAACATATTGAAAATGGTTTGATTACATTGTTGAATGTATTAAACTAAACCCGTGTGTGTCATCCCATTATATGACGAACACCAGACGTTTATCCATATTATTGATTACCTGCTGTATTTAACATTTATTTCTTTGCATCGACTTACATCTGTCCATTATTCCACACCCACCTTATATCGGACTCCCAGTTTTATTCCAGGAAATCCAGTATTTGTTTGACTGGAACAGCAACTTAATCCGAGTCAATTCCCTGCACTGACGGTTTGTGTTCTCTTCACAGCTATCGAGGCCAGTATTATTGCCCGTGGGACTGTGGGATTCTCTGGCGCTGACCTGGAAAATCTGGTTAACCAGGCGGCCTTAAAGGCAGCGGTCGACGGCAAAGACATGGTGACGATGAAGGAGCTGGAGTTCGCCAAGGACAAAATCCTGATGGGTGAGTAGTGATGTAGCTTTTCTTTTCTTGTTTAAGATGCTAAATATGGTGCGATGTTTCTGTCAGTCCCTCTATTAAACAACTACATACAATTGCAGAAAAAATTATTACACCATGTTTGTTTTCTTCAATTTCTTGTTCATTTTATTTTCTGGTACAAATAAAGGTGCATTTGTTTCGACAGATATAAAAATGGCTTATAGTCTTTTATTTTTACAGCTGATATCTATCCATTTTCTGTGTTTTCTTGATAACCGAAATCACTTCAGTTCTTGCATCAATATCTGTCATTGTACCGACAAAAACAGTGCTTTTAGGCATTCCGCGTTTTCTTCTGTCTGTTTTAGTCACATGATACACACAGGAGTTAGTACTTGATTGCATAACCACTGTTTTCGGTGACGTCTGATGGTCTGATGGTTTTTTTCCCACGACAATTACATTCATCATGACTTAAGTTTTCTTTACGATGGCAGCACTAATCAAGTTTACAGCCTAACTAGAAAAAGGAGAATGTTAAGTCTTGTACTACTCGTTTGTTTTCAAGGTCCTGAAAGACGGAGCGCAGAAATAGACAAGAAGAACAAGCTCATCACAGCATATCATGAATCAGGCCATGCCATTGTTGCGTACTACACCAAAGACGCCATGCCCATTAACAAGGCTACCATCATGCCAAGAGGCCCCAGTCTGGGACATGTATGGAAAAATTATATAATTACTATTTCATCCCTACGCTTCTTTCTTTCTTTATTTATTTATTTTAGAAAAGGAATGTAGATTAATTTGACTGTTTTAGTTGATTTTAGTTTCAATCAATTCAAATGATGTTAGTTGTAGCAGCTTCTTCCATTTATTTTTATTACAAATTGTGTAAAGTTATGTTTTCATTATGTGTATGTGTTTTTTTTTTTGTCTATAACTGAAATAAAGTTAGTTAGTGAGCTCATTAATTAATTAGTTCATTCCTTCCCTTTTCTCGCCAGGTGTCCATGCTCCCAGAAAATGATCGCTGGAGTGAGACTCGCTCTCAGCTCCTGGCCCAGATGGACGTCAGCATGGGCGGACGCGTAGCGGAGGAGATTATATTTGGTCACGAGTACATCACAACTGGTAATGAAGAGTTCCTAATGCAGCAGGAAGAGCCAGGGGTGGTGGTCTGCAGAAGTGAACTTCATATTCTGCGTTTGTGATTTGTTCTCCTTTAGGAGCATCAAGTGACTTTGACAGTGCTACGAAGATCGCTAAGATGATGGTGACCAGATTTGGAATGTGTGAAAAGGTAAGATCACATGAAAAAGGTTATTTAAAGACACTTGTATAACAGCCTATAACTGAATCGGTCATGGAACACTCATCTTCTTTCCACATTTGTTTTCCTTTCCTTGAACTGTTTTTAACTTCTTTTCATTCTGTGTCTTTTCCATGTGTTTTTTGTCAATATCACTTGTAATTGCAAATGAGGCTCAAACTACAATTATTTAAACGTATGTTCTATGTTGATTGAATGACAGGAATTTGACATGTGTTTTTGTACTGGTTTTTATTGTTGTCCTCCAGTTGGGTGTGATGACCTACAGTGACATGACGGAGCAAAGTCCAGAGACTCAGGCAGCTGTGGAACATGAAGTCAGAGTTCTTCTAAAGGTCTGTTGTCTTTTTCAACTGTCTGTTTTTATCGTAGGATAACAGAACTACAAAAATAGAATCAATATAAAACCCACAACTACTAATGTGGCCCATGCAGACGAGTGGCACTTCACTAATGATTCATCAAAAACAATAAAGGAAAAATTACCATTGTTTCTGTTGCCATTTCTTTGATATCTAATATGGTTGTGTGTAGGTTCAGTGAGCTCTAGCCCAAGGGCACTCGGGCTTTTTAGAAATGTTTATTAAATGTTATTGGAAGATGTAGAAACTTTTTTTAACATTTAACTTAACCCTTGCCACTCATTCAGAATGGCTCCAACACGGCTAATGGTCCATGATATGTCATTATTCAGCCTCATTTATCTCACATTTAAGTCATTTAATGAAAATAGAATGACAGACATTTATGTTCAAAAGTCAATATTGCTAAATTTCCTTTAAAACTTGTTTTTTTACACTTACCAGTTATTTTATTCACATATTCAACTACTTTAATTAACTTGTTTCAATCACCAAAACACTTCATCCACATGAGTAAAGGTGTGTTTTCACAAGAGATTTGAACGATTCACACGTTTGACTTCAAACTTTCAGCCTTTGGGCTAAATGATCTTTTTTCGACAGGGTCTCGGACAAAAACAGGCCTCATTGTGCACGAGGCTTGTCCTGAACTTTGATATAAAACACTAGTGGGATTCTTGCCCAGGTCTTGAAAATTTTAAGTATGGAATTTTGAAACGCTGTTTTTCCAGACCTTGAAATGTCTGGAATTTTGTGTGGAAGTCTTGATAAAATATAGTATAGTGATAGAGTATTATATAGTGATAAAATAGTATAGTGTAGAATTCTCAAAGGCTTATAATCCTGGAAGATAACATTTATAAAGAAACAAACAGAAAATGGCCATTTTAACAGTATAATCTAGTGAATCGGGATACTAGTATTATGATTTTTGTGGTATTGCTAGATTCTTGCCGGTACACACCCCTCATCGGGACAAGTTCTGAGCTCTCTAAGGAGTGATGAGCAAAAATAGGTTTAAAAGTTTGGACCTTGAATTTGAGAACATTTTCCTATTTTTTGAAACCATTTCTGTCTGGAAAACATAATTTACTGCAGATTCTACCTTCAACAGGTAGAATCTGAACCAAAAATGTAGGCACGCAATTATAAAAGTACATAAAGTCAAGGTCTTGGAGAAAAAAGAAATTGCAGTTGTAAAGTCTGGAATTTTTATTGGGATAAAGAGTACGCACCCTGACTTAAGTATTATGTTATTTGTAAGTACCTTTGTACAAAAAGGTGAAGTTAAGTATATGTAAAAATAAAGAAAATCCCCTTGGAGCTCTGAGTTAACCCTTCTCTCGCTGCATCCAGGACTCTTACGAACGTGCCAAAGCCCTCCTGAAATCTCACGCCAAGGAGCACAAGAACCTGGCGGATGCTCTGCTCATGTACGAGACTCTGGACGCCAAAGAGATCCAGCTGGTCCTGGAAGGCAAGACCCTGGAAACCAGATGAGACCAGCCAGGAGGGGTCCACTCTGGGGCTGGGTGGGAAAGGGAGAAAGGCGATGAAAGGAATACAAAAGTACCAGGGGGGAAAAAGATCGACTTTGACGTCGACACTGGAGCTGTTTTTCCAAATACCACATCAGAGTCATCAGGACTGGTATGTAACGAACTGCAGAGGATTTACTGTTCGTGACTTAAAGTGAAGTCTGTTGCTCAGGTCACTTTTTCAGTTGGTGAGTGGAAGTTGCACACGAATGTAAATATTCACCCCAAACATTCACACAGTCACCTTCACTAGATTCTCTTCAGGGGCAGTGGTATCGAGTTGACATTTGGTTCGGTTACATTCCTGGCTAAAATGACCGAAAGCAGCAAAATGTAACCTTAACCCTGACTTCTCTGTGTCTGTCAGCTTCCAGTGTTGTGGAGTGTCTTTCCAGCTGAATACCTAGAATCAATAACAATGTCATGTGTCCATTTTCCTACACCCTCATACACGTACATTTGTCTGAGCTGTGTTACTTTTTATGGTGGCCTTTTGGGGGAATATACTTAAATGTAGTTTTTGTTCCTTTTTGGGGGAAGGAAGTGTAAAGTTGAACAACTCTTCAGCACTTTTGGGTAAGTGTGCGAATTGAACAAGCACTTATGCACTCTTAATGTTCTATAGTACAGTATATTTCAATGCTGTGTGTACAGATATAATAGAAACCTGCTGCTCAGACTCAATAAGCATGCACCAAATGGAGTCTGTATTTATGTAGTGATAGAGCGTTGGAGTCTTTAGGATTTTTAAAGTTAGTTTTGTCGGCTTACTTCACATAAATGGTGAGTCAGTCGATGAAAAGACCCATTTTTTGTTGTTATTGCGAATGTTTGGATTAAGGATTCTCTTCAGCTTTAGTTTCACAAACTACAAGACCTGTTGGGATTCTTCCGTTTGTCATATTTTCTTGTGTTTGCTTGTGTTGGTGCAGACAAAGACCCACATCTAATGCTTCAACCCTTTTCAGTTTAGTAAACATTCAAAGTCAAAGGGTTGAGACGTAACCGTTTCATCTCACCGCAGGAAAGGAGAAGAGTGTGACGTTAACATAAAATGTATCAGTTAGTAAGTGAGTCCGAAACGTCTTTATATTTTATTTCTTTCACAAATATTCTGGAAAGGAATTTGCAAAATTACACATTTGTTAAGACGAATGTATTGATTTTCAAGTGAATTGTTACAGCCAAAAATTGTATGTAATATTTAAGCATTTCAGTGTTTTCTTTTTCTTGGAGGTAAAAACTGTCGTTTCCTTACTTTTATCTACTTTCTCCATTCTGTGCAGTTCATTACCTTAGTTTAGTCATCCATTTAATGAACTGGGAGGCGTGTATATACATGTGTCGTTTTGCTTTTATGTTGTGTACGTATCGAATGCTGTACACTGGCAATGTCAGCAGTATGACTGAAATGGTTAATTGTGCAGCTGAAATAAAGACAAACAATCCAGAATAATTTAGTGGTTCCCAACCTTTTTTGGCTCGTGACCCCATTTTAATGTCACAGATTTCTGTCAAACCCAGAGATTCCAAACTGGGACATTTTTTGCTTGGAGATGTCCTAGCAGGGCCAGGCAGGCGAAGAAATGTTTCTGTTTGACATCATGTCTATGCATGTGGTGATGTCAGCATTTCAATTATCTCTATATGCGTCAAGTTTGAAGTACATTAAAAAAATGTTGATAATTTTAAATACATTTGAAATTTTGCCTATTATAGGTAAGTGGTGGGAGTATGTTTAAAAAAAAAAAGAAAAAAAACTTTAAATGTTGACCTACTTTTCCCTAAATGTAATGACATCAATTTTGGATTACTGGAAATCTACAAATTTAATCCATTCTAAGTAAATTTGGGGTATGTGTTTAAAGAATTCATAAAAATTTGAACTTTGACCTACTTTTCCCAAAAATGTAATCAAATATATTCTGGGTCACTGGCGATCTATAAACCCAATTTGGTTTGAATTAAACCAAATGAACCAAAAACAATACCCTTGACTCCCCTTTGGTGGGTGGGATAATAAATGTAAAAATGTAATGTGACTGAGTGACAAGCATCGACAGTAGCTGTAATAATAGCACTTAAATTAGTGACATAAATGGTACCTTGGTAACTATTGATGCTTTAATAATCTATATCTAACGAACTAATGTATTCTAACATAAAAGTCACACAATTTAAAAAAGCTAATAGATGCATCTCTTCTGCCAAGTACTGTTTGTGTCAGAGGAGTCCTAAGGCTTTGGTAACGCTCATGGTTTCAGCTCAATACGCTAAAATGAATAGATTTTTTTTCACGTTCGCAGCGGTAGAAAACCTCAACCGATGTTTCCAGACCATCATGTGGCTCAGTCTTGTGATTCGTATCACTTGATTTTCCTCCCTGAACGTCCCCTGACTCATACATGTCCACCCTCACTCTTCTAGACATACAGAATGAAAACACGAAACCAACTAATGAAGAATTCAACATGTCCGTGTACTCCATGATCTGTGGTTTACATACCCATAACCCTATCTGCTAATCCTATGGTATTTGACGCAGCATGAACAGACATGCTGAAAGCTTATAATGCGTACATACACTTTATTACCAAAGGTATTTACTTACTGGCCTTCAAATCTACTTAAGTGACATCCCATTCTTAATCCATAGAGTTTAATGTGACATTCCAGTGTTCTGCAAAGGTATGTGTGCGTATGGGGGGACTTAAGTCTAATGCAACGGTGATGACGATGATTGTTTTTGTATCAAATGTATTCTGTGGCAGTAAGGATTTTGCTGTGGCACAGCGACCCAGCTGAACTTTACCGGTGGAAAGGCTGCGTTGGCCAAAATGTCTTGGTGCTGAAGCAAGAGATTTTTGAGCTAAGAGACTTTGGACATTTCCATGTTCCCAAGTTTGTGGGAACAGTTCGGGGATGGCTCCTTCTTGTTCCAACATGACTGTGCACAAAGTAAGGTCCATAAAGACATGGGTGACCTTTAACCCCGTAGAACCATTTTGACATGAATTAGAGCAGAGATTGAGAGCCAGGTATTCTCGTCCATCTCACAAATGCTTCCAGGAGGAATGGTCAAAAGAGTTGAAGCTGTTATGGCTGCAAAGGTTGAACCCACATCATATTAAACCCTATAGATGAAGAATGGGATGTCAAGTTCATATGCGAATCAAGGCAAGTGAGCGAATACTTTTGGCAATATAGTGTGTAACATGGCACTTAAAAGTGACATGTTATCCTTACGCAATTCATAATAATGGTGTTGCTCTCCAATTCTGCCGACTGCATAACCGCAAAAAGTAACCTAATGCATTACCTTTGTAACACTGTCCCTCCCACCACTGCAAACGGAATGTTTTTTCTCTTCAGTTCGACTTCCCACAGGCCTCAAACAATGTCAGAAACACTGGGATGAACATTAAACCATGCAAAAGGCCAAACACGATCACAAGAAACACTATCTTAAAGAACGTTCTGAAGATGTAACTTCCTGACGTGGACAACACCACCACTCCCAGGACTGTGGACAGTGCGCCTTGCAGAATTGGATACACTAAATGGGCCAAGGCATCCTTCGCTTTGTCGTTGGCATCGGCCCGAGCGCTGGAGACAAAAGAATAAGTAACATGAGCTGAGAAATCCACTGAGAAGCCGATGCACATGACCAGGTTGATCATAGAAATGGAGTCCAGGTTCACCCCCCACAGGGCCATGAATCCAGCCACACCCACGACCACGGAACAGGTCGCGAAAGCCACCCACAGGGAGCAAAGTGGACTGGGAATCAGGATGAGCGAGACGACGAGCATCACAATCACAGCGACGAGGATGGTTCGAACAGTGTTGCTCATTATGACGGTGTTCTGGTCGTAGTAGACGAACACAGGATGGTAGACGAGGAGCTCCACCGGACACTCCCCTGCCCATTCCCGGAGCCCAATCATCGCGTCCTTCACCGAGCTTTTGTCGAGAGTTTGAATGAAGAAGCGAGAGGCCTGAATCTCACCGCCTGCGGTCGCATTAATGTCATGTCTGAACACCGGGTAGAGTTGTAAGTAATTACTCAGATGGCTTTGGAAGGATTCTGGAGAGCTTACGTTAAGAGCGGAGGCATTGGCGTACTGTTGAAAGGACAGAAACCAAGCCAACGTCCCACTGACATAGTTCAAGTGTTCCAAATCTGAAATGCAAGAATGAAGATGTTTGAGTTCGTCCTCATCCCAGTAGGAGAACGGCTGCTTCACTGCCACCATCACATTACAGCTGTACTCCCAAAAATGCTCCTTCTGACTGTTGTAGAAGCTGATTATGTAGGAATCGTCTAAAGCCAGATTCCTGACGTCAAGCCCCTCTTTTAATGCCAAACAACCACAGATGCTAACAAACAGATAAACAGCGTAGATGATAAAAACAAACATTTTACTCAACTTATGAGTCAGAAATGGACCATAGAACTGCTCGAAGAACTGACTCATGGGCTCATTTTGTTCCTTTTCTGTTGCCCGGTTGTAACTTCCACCGATGCAGCAAAAACTGAAAGCTTTTGAACTTGTCGGTGGTAAGTCTTCAGGAATTTTAACACAGGTGAACCAGTGTTTATTTCCTGCTTCCCTCTGTCCGTTCAATACCATACAAGCTCCCAAGAAGGTGATGCTGTACATGTAGCAGAAACAAACCGATACCCCGGCGTAGATGCAGAAAGATCGGACTGAACCAAAGGCAGAGCCGCAGCCCAGGAACAGGGCCAGGGCGTCCGTCAGGCTGGTGATGGACATGGAGACGGCAGCGTCCCGGTAGGTGACGGCGAGGCGTTCCGGAATGCTGTCCAGAACACTGGTCCTCTGCCAGCAGGAGACCAGGATGAACATATCATCCAGTCCAATACCTGTACAAGACCAGGAAAGTGTTTAACCACTGGGTTTTCATCATTTATGACTCTGTTAGGTGATTAGTTGGACGGACTAGTGCAGTGGTTCCCTCACCAAAAGAAAATATATGTACCAATTTATAATTTGAAATATGTTGACACATATATTATATATATGGGGAGAGGGACGTCTGGGCATCCCTGCTTAGACTGTTGCCCCCGCGACCCGGCCCCGGATAAGCGGTGGATAATGAATGGATGGATGGATGGATATATTATATAATATGTTACATATTCACAT
>JAPTYR010000010.1:1988326-1999283 GCA_029814505.1 Siphamia roseigaster
CTGAAAACATATTTTGAACAAAATGTCAAAAAACAGACCAAAAAGCAGGACCCGAGTGGAAAGATCCTGTTAATCATGTTTTGTGAAATTCTCCCTGAGGGTAGTGTGTGATTACAAGCTTATGTTTGGTGTCAGGATGTCCCCACATGGAACAGGATGCTCCCCACAAGCCTTTCTCTGCAGGCTCAGGACTGGACGTCCTCCTGAGGATTATCATGCCCTCAGTGGATCTGACTGGAGACATTTTTGGCAGATGGCTGAAGAGAGGTCAGGAAATTCCTGAAACCTTACTTGGCATTCACATTACATCCAAGCATCCAGCCATAAACTGTTTCCCAATCATTTTTATTATTATTTATTTAATTTGTTACTTTGAACTCACTCACAGAGCTCATATACCCCCTTAAAGGCTTGGTAAATTCTGCTCACATAAACTACAAACTTTATTATTTACGTTAACCTATAAACTATCAGTAAATTTTAGGTTGTGACACTGATAATTTAACAATAGAAGCGAACACTCATTGTCTTGATAACTCGGTAGTACTCATTTGCTAGCGAGATAATGCTCTATTTATTTTTTACGAATCCTCAGCTAATGGTATCAAAAGTGTGTGTGTTCATACATTTGCTTAGTTTTTCCAATTATGTGTTTTTATTGTAGCGTTTTTCCGTAACTTTGAAACACTTAAGTTACATATTTAGCTGACCTGTCTGCTAGCTAGCTATCATTTAGTAACTTTAATGTGGTGTCAACTGACTCAATCATCAACTGCAATAATGGTATCGAAAGTGTTAATACATTTGCTTAGTTATTTCAATTCTACATTAATTTACAAGTTGTTAAGGTTTTATTGTGATTTTATTTTAGTATTTTTCAATTTTTTTGTTGGAAATAGTGACATATTTAGCTCACGTCTCTGTTTGCTAGCTAACATTTAGCAACTTTAATGCAGTGTCAAAACACTCAATCCTCAACTAATATTTGTATCGAACGTGTTTATTCATACTTTTACATTTTTCCCCCCAATTTTACATTAATTTACAAGATGTTAAGCTTTTTTGTGATTTTATTTTAGCATATTTTTTTTTGTTGGAAACAGTGACATATTTAGCTCCCGTCTCTGTTTGCTAGCTAGCATTTAGCATCTTTAATGTGGTGTCAAAACTGACTCAGTCCTTATCTTTAATAATGGTAGCAAAAGTGTTTGTTTATACATTTACTTAGTCTTTAAATATTACATTAATGTACGAGCTGTTAAGCTTTTTTGTGTTTTTATTGTAGCATTTTCAGTAACTTTTACTTTAAAACAATTAAAATTACATATTTAGCTCACTTCTCTGCTTGCTAGTTAGCATTTAGCAACTTTAATGTGGTGTTAAAAAAACTAACTCAACAGTTTACCAGCTACTTTTTACTAAAGGTTGTTGTGATATGAAATCTTAATGCTGTTTTTTTTACTCCTAGGAAATGAAAGTGGATACGTATTTATCTACCAACAGAAATACTCCCTAGAGTTCACACACACTTCTACTGTGGAGTCATAAGGTAAAATATAAAGTGTCTTATTTTGTGTACATGATTAGTTTCCACAAATGGACAATCACACCCTTCCTGTGAGCTAAATATTACAATTTTATTAAATAAACAATTTGACCAAAACCTTCATATCAGAACACGTAGACCTATGTCAACATCTATGATTTACAAATGTGTATTTTAACAATAGCACAAATAACAGAAGTCCACATATCAAGGTCTGCCGAATGTATTCTCAGTTTTAGCTCCAGCTCTCTCCCATTAGGAACTGTGTTTCTACTTAGGTCAGTATGCCACCCTTGTACCCATATTACAACCTTTTAAAAAGCAATTTGGAAGGATCTGATGAAAATATATGACCTGTAACTGCACACATGAAAACTACCACTAAATACAGTAGAGCAAAACATAAGTATGCAGTTTCAACCATGGCAAAGCAATGATCTAAAGCAAATGACTGGTCAAAACATTTCACATTGGGTTTATTCAAATAGCTGCTGTCAAAATGAAGCGTTGGATGATAATCCAGTCTCATGGAAGTTAATATAACTTACTGCAACAGGAGGCAATGAGAAGACACATAAGTAACAGCAAAAAAAAAAAGAAGAAAAAAAAAAACCAGTACAAAATATACAACTGTGTTTGGTTAGTTTTTTTCCCATTAAAACTGTCAAAGGTAATCATCATTCAAAAATAAGTTTAGGGTTTACAGACATTTCAAGGCATTGGTTACTTTCGCATCTGTTATTCCCATATGGAATGACGTGCTAAGTCCAGACGCTCATATTTTATGCCTACACACTGTTTGCCAGGGCGACTTTGACAGTCTGGACCTCAGAGATATGAGAGGATTTCTGTATGATGCGGCTGGTCAGAGTGGGCCCCGCGGTGCAGCTCTGCCTCAGGGTAGGGGTGGAGCCTTTCGCACACATCCTGTCTATGATTGTGGGCCCCACAGTGCAGCTCTGCCCCTGAGCACAGGTGGAGCCTTTCACACACATCCTGTCTATGATCGTGGTCCTCATCACTGTGAGGGGCTCGCGGGTACAACCCTGGCTTGTGGTAGTTCCGGGCGCTGTGATGCTGCTTTTACCCGCTGTGCAGCTCTGCCCCTGGGCCAGGCTGGTCAGTGCGACAGCGGCATGAATCTCCCTCCAGGCCTGGTCCCCCTGACGCTGCTGGCCTCGGTCCTGCTGCTGATCACTGCAAATATATTAAACAAAAACATCATTACATAAGTGCCTTAAATTAACCCGAAAAAGAGAGTAATTTTAGGAGCAAAATTGCCGGGGAAAATAATTGATATAAAGTCAGGCTTGTATGGATGAATTAACTGTGCTGGTTCAATTTCAGTAAGATCCGCCAAGTGAGATCATAAGCCGTTTTCATTTTCAAGGTGATGGGAGTTGAAAAGTGCAGCCAGCTGATGTGATGGTGGATGGAGTGATAAATATTTACACTTACCTGTCAGATTTAGTTGAAGTATAGTGCATTGTGTCTGCAAGAAAGGAAGAAAAAGTCAGTTAAATGTGCAGTGAATTGGTTTACATGATAACAATGAAATTACAAACAGGACAGTCACAGAGCAATTATGTGCATGTTAGTGATATACGTTATTAATTCATGCATGTTTTCACTTAGGCTGATATGTTTGTGTTCACTGCAAATGAGAGCTTGTTTATGTGCAGGTGTGTGTTTGTGCTGAGTGCATTTATGTATAGAGTTACTGCTTCTCTGCCTACACGTGTGTTAGTGCCAGAACGGTTTGACTCGGTGAAGTGCACCAGTCGGCCTGAGCTCAGATACTCCGGCCAAAACAAATGCAACGTTGTGTTTCTCTTGAGCTTTGGAGAGAGGGGGAGAGAAAATCAGATATCTGCATCATGTCATGAGGACAGATACTGCGTCTCAGGTTTCTAAAGCTCTGTAGCAGTAACAGTTAACCCAGTGTGTGTCGTGCTCTTCATACACATCTCTATCTTTCAAAACAATGACGTGTAATACCAATGATCTGCTTTGCATCTGTGAGAATGCAGAATAACTGTTCATTGTCATATCTGTCCCTTCTTTCTCTCAAAATGCCTATAATGAAAGTATCTGCAGCTATTTGAGAAGCAGACGAAATAGGACTTAGTAGTAATATCATATTCCTTGCACAATTTATGTCTGTGGTCTCTGCATAAGCATGCATTATATGTCGAACATATTTTCCATTTCACATTTGGAATTCTGCCTTCTTTCATCCAGGCAGATAGAAGCTGGTCAAACCCGATTTTTCTTCAGAGAGCCATAGACAGGGAAATTAGAGGCCCACTGTGAAACACAGTCTTTCAATGCTAACAGCCCGAAACATCTCCGTCTCTGATTTCTTTGGCCAGCCAGGAGCCAAGAGCAACTACTTGTTGATAGTAAATCATTTTGCTATTTTATGCTCTTTGCTACTGAACGTCCCTGAGTGTTTCTCGCTTAAAACCAAAGACACAAAGCCAAGAAAAAACTCCTGTACCTCTGCTGTATTTATTACCAAGAAAACACTTTGTTTTACCTCTGGTGAGCCTCAGATTTACAGCTGAGATCAATGACAGTGAAGATTTGATCTTACACTGTGTGTAACTGGCTCTGTTCCATTCAAGTGTATTTATTTACAAATAAGAAGTCTCAGGTACTAATCTCAGGTTTTGATAAATGAAACCCTTGGAATATGAGGCTTAGACTAATATCTGAATATTATGGGATTTAGTTTTCCATTACTGGCGCATATAACCCTTTAACTATGAAAAAGTTCCAGCATGAGTTGATTTATGTCTTGGGTGTTCTCCTACAGTCTGACTTTAAATCCCCTCATGTCCAAAACTTAGTGCCTTTTCCTCAGTCTTACAGGTGTGTCATTGCGATCCACACAGGAAAACAACTGTGTACTAAGAAAATATCGTAACACTTTATTTCCACAATGCGACTATGTATTTGCGAACAAGAGGCTCCCCGCTCAGCATGTGTGTTTTCATTTGAAACAAAATGGGCGGAAAACGCAGTGAGGCGTTTGTCCAGATATGTTTTTAGTCGCTATGTGTCCAATAAAACATGATGCGAGTCACATTTATGGCTCTCTCGCCTTTTTAAGGGAAATACTGCACTTGATGCAAGTACCAAGTCTTTTAGTGTAAAGGCATTCACTTCCCTGTTCAGTAGATATAAACATAACTATTTTCTACATTAGAAGACTTGTAGAGTGTAATGTGACATATCTGTAAGTACGATGCTGTGTTGTGGCATCTCTTATTAGTCCACCAGCACAGGTTTGGTGACTGTTTTAACCGTCTCCTGGGCGGAGTATAAATGTGTTAATGGTGTTAGTAGTGGCTATCAGGAATCTGGCAGCTTGACTTTCCACTTCACCTCCACAGAGGAGCCGTAGTGGGTTGCAAACACTCTTAATATGACCAGCAGGGATGCATTAAATTCCTGCACAAACATTTCAGCGGTGCTGCCTACACTCTGTAAAAAATAATTCTCCAAGAGATGTGGAATTAGAGAACATCATAATGATAACATTAGTGAAATGTGACATAACTTTGCTAATTGTTCAATTAGGATAATATTTCAGTATTTCTTTATATACGTTTTCTGTTTATTATGACTTGTCCTCCAATTATTCAAGTTACCAAACTGAAACTGTAGCTAATGGTTACTTTCCTGGATATAGATTATTCCTGTCACTGAATATTACAGTCTCTATGAAATAACCTTCTGCAGACTGTGAATGAGATTTAATGTTGTTTGGGAAAGTGACCCTTAAAGTTGGACAAGGGGACGTAAAAGTGCTTTGGTTAATTTTAGTGAAACTAAAGAGTAGAATAGCTTTCATAAATCTTTTCACACCTCACATAATGTGATGTAAATTTAGATTGATTCTGAGTAGGAAAGTAACACTTGGGAGGCGAGCTGTTGCCAAAGCACATGAGTAAAACAGCGATAGGAAAAAGTAGAATATTAGTGATGTGGTTCTGGGTTGTCTCACAGCTGAGTGGCAGCTCTGACAGTCGCTCTGAAAAGACGTCTTCGTTGCTTTACTGACAGATTGCTTCATTTCTAAGTTTTTTTGGCCCAAGTTTCGTCTTCTCACCCTGGGAAGAATAAAGTCTCAGACATTCTGTAATTGTCCTTGAGACTGGACTGGACATTTCCACCATGGCAAGAAGCTGAAGCGGAACAAATGGCACATTCTAGTATATGGAAATGATATTTGCGGTGTGCAGCAGCAGCCAGCGCAAAATCCATCCAATTTTAAAATGAGGGATTTCAGCATCTGCATGAGTCTTTATTAGTGATGTTTGTAGAGGCTTTGGCTGCCGTACCTTCGCGGATTTTAGGCTTGTCAGAGTGTTGCACTCCCTAAAGGTCTGAAAGGGCACCCAGGTGTCAGACTCCATCCCACAATCGCTATAACTTTATAATTGAATTTTGCTGAGCTTCTGACTTTTAGTAGAATGCCAGAGATTTATTAATGTCAGGGAGCTCTGAGGAGCCATGTGGAAGTTTCTGTTCGTTTTCTTCTTATTTTACTATACGCTGTGGTGTGTTAAAAATGAGCTGAGAGGAAACTGAATAGTTAAACTGTCATTTTACCACACATTCAATATAAATCCATTATTAACAAGGACAATGTTGTAAGGATTTCAGTGGACAGGGGGTGCTATTATGTCTTCATTTTCTTCCCCATTAAACCTATGTTAGTGCAGTGTTCATGATGAGTTTTTTGCATTAATGCTGTTACTTTCAAGTGATTTTAAAAAAAGTGTGTGATAATATCCTGGCCTGATATCTCACCCATGTGGTAGACAAAGTTGGCCTCCGTTTCGTAGGAGGACGCCGGGGAGACAACATCACGTTCACATTCATTAGAACTAAATGACTCAGAGTGGCTCCTCCTCTTGCGGGCCGCGGTGATGCCATCAGCCTTTGCCACCATCATGTGCCGCAGGGTGTCGTTCAGGTATCGGTTCAGTAAACTGCTCTTGTACTTGGATGGAGGAGACGTGCTGTCGTCACTATTGGCAGAGTCGGCCATGGCAAGGACGCTGCCCTGTTTCTGGAGTACGCTCTTGTGAGAAGATGACCTGCCAAAGTCTGATTGGCCTATTGGATTTTGTAGAGGACACTCATCTGCAATGAAGAAAAAGCATCACTTATAGGAAGTTGCTCGGTTTCCAATAATTCATACGGACATTGCACAAAATGAGAAATACTATTGTTTCAGTGCAGACTGCAGGGATGTGTTCCCTCACCATCTGAGTCGGTGTCATCGCTGCACACACTCAACCTCTCAGCATTTCCCTGGATGTATTTATTATAGAGTTTGATCCTCAGGGCCCAGCTCAGGTCTGGCTGCCTTACTGTGTTCTTCAGTCTCCGTCTGGCATTGGCAAACCAGTTTGAAACCTGCATAGATTCCAGATGTTACAAAGGAGAACACCGGTCTCTTCTTTTAACATACCTCAACTAAGTCACCTGATCTACCGTCACCACTAGCAGCTTTTTCCTCACCTGTACTAGTGTCATATGCGAACCCAGGGCCAGCAGGACCTTCTCGGTCTTGGTTGGGTAGGGGTTGTCCCGGTGTTTGTACAGCCAGTGTTTCAGCGGCCGGGCCATATCTTGAAGCACCTGTCTCTTGTGGCGAACTTTGACCCCACCCAGTCGAGACCTGGAGGAGTAACAGTTACTAAGTATACTCATCACACCCTCTAACATCTCTTATACTAAATAAACCTGCTAGTCAGCATCCAAACAGTCTATTTTAATTGGTATCTTACAAACTATGTCTTTTTTAAATGCAACATCTGAAGAAAAAGCACCTTTTAAGTGCCATAAAAGTTGCATATTGAAAAGAGCCATACCCGTATCTTCTGTACTTAATGGAAGTGTTGTTTTCAGTGGTCTCCTGGCATCGCAGCAGGTCCATGCTCTGCCCATCTGTTAAACTGGTTTGAGGTATTTCTACACAGTTCAGCCTGCTTCTTTCCTCCACTCTCCTATTGTCCTCCAAACGAATCAGAGTGTCAGATTTCATCACTGCAACTTTGTTCATTCTTAAATACAGTTTTCCACGATCAACAGGTGCATCAGTAAAATTCCAGATGTGAATCGATGCAATGCGTTCCCATCTTCGGTGCACTTGATGTGAAATAAACGTCAAAAAAGTCAAAAGTTGGAGTTAAAAGATAAAGGTCTTCCTCGCTCTTCAGCCTGAGTGAGCAGACAGATGATGCTAGTCCCAGCAGTTACTTATGAGTGAATAATCTTTGTAAAAGTCTGAGGATGTTGTCTGGTTTAGTTGAGCTGTGTGAGGAGAGTTCAAATAAACTGCTGCTCTGTTGCCTATTGGTTCTCCTGCTGTCCAATCGCTACTCCAGAGAGAGAGAGAGGGAGAGAGTGAGAGTTCTGTGAGGAAAAAGCAGTAGCACCCCACAATATGAACAGCACTGCACATGTAAGAATATCAGCAAATGTGGTCAATAGATTTACAAGCAACATTTCGCCCGGTGCAACTGCAGCCAGTGCTAAGCAATTCGACATGCTCTCATAGTTTCTCCATGAGGCATACAAATCTTGTGGATCTTGCGGTTTTACCAAAAATCGTGTCAGCAAATAATAATACATGTTTTAGCAGGGGATTCTGGAAATGTATGGGTGTAATTACACAGTCCCTAATGACCAGCAAAACCACCAAACTGTGCCTCGTGTTAGGGCAGTGAATCCTGCTGAGTTCCAATGGATTTTACAACAAATTGGCCATTAATGGAGTCAGCACATAAACTAAAAAAAAAAGAACTGATTTTTGCTTAATCTTGCACATGCAACTGACAGATTTTTGACTGCAGCTTTCTTGAAATACACATTTAAGCTTGATATTTGTGGATTTATTATTTTCCCTGCATGGTGAGTGAAAAGTATTCAGTGATAATCCAAATATTTGTGGTGGTTTGTCTCCATTTTGAGAGCACTTAGTAAGAAGGACTGTAAAGAATTATGAAAAGTGGGTCTGTCAGGAGATTAACGTCATTAGTGTAACTATATGACAACATGTGGGCATTTGGCCCAGTACAAGAGTCAGTACACTGCAGCTGACACCCATGTATGTTTTTCCTCTTGACATAAACACTCTTATGTAAGGTTGTTTGGTTATACAGTAATGACTTTGCCATTCAAGTGGACAACTTTAGAATCTTTAAGCAAACGTACGTGATAAAAGTGTGCTTTCAGTCTTCCGCCTGCAGTTCAGACTTTTGATGGCGGCACTTGTTCAACCGTTAAACATATGAAAGGACCCCATAACTCTCGTCGCTGTACATAATTCAGCAGTATCAGTGGGGAGGTTGAGTTTCAATAGCTTCAGAGCTGAAAAACACATGGACCAGAAGCATCCCCGTTAGGTGCAGTAAATTCCTTGCTCACATTCCTGTGCAGAGGCTGGAGAATGCTACAAGCTCTCACACACCATTTACTCCTGTCCCTCTGTGATGTGTTCACCGGCTCGACTGTTGATATTAGCTGGGAACACACCTACATTCAGCAGCCAAGAGACCTGTAAAAACACTGTGAAGGAGATATATCTCTCCTTGTTTGGATAGTTTGGCACTTGTGTTTGTATGTGTGTCTCTGTGTGTGTCGTTCAAGTTCACCAACTCCAGACCAGTCCACAGAGCCAAAGAAAGAGGTTTACGTATCCGCATTGTGTTATAATCCATATTTTTATGCTGTCATGTGGTAAAAATTACCCAGCTTTCTCTGAACAGCAGCCACAGTGGACACAAGATGTTATGACTGGAACATAGCAGGTCTGTCTCAGTACACTATTAGTATTAGCCAATATGAATGTCAAATAACTTTTTACAGTACAGGGCAAAATGTGGGCCGAATATTGTTTTTACACAAGTGGTCTATGCTTATATGAAACAGTTCATTTCCTAAGTTGGTGTGGTCAGAAGGTTGACATGGATAAAAGTAGATTCAAGAATTAGGGTTTAGGGGCTTTTATGAAACTGGGTTTATTTTGGTACCTGGCACTTTTCCAGGTTTTTAGACCCAATAATAGAAGAGAATTGTAGACATATTTCCCCCCAGGATGTAATGATGACCTCAGAAAAATGCAAAAAAAAAAAAGTATACTTTAGCTCTGAGCCATCCTAAAATTAATGAATTTTTAGTCAAATATTAAGGCCAAAAATAGAACCAAAATTGTGACCTGAAAAGAAAGTTAATTATGTGTCAGTGCATTTGACATAGAAAATATGGCTGAAAATGGTCTTATATACCACTATAAATAAAGACACTGTTAAATTTGATTATCCTAATGGTTTTTCTAATTCAGACATGCAGATTTTTTTTTTTTTTTTTTTTAATCAATCTCAGTCTCACTTCAGGTTTTGTGTCGCCCATCGTGTCCACTCACATTACATGCAGAACCTGTCCAGTTAAACACGTGCAATTCATGAATGATTTTTGTGAAACACTCGAGCTTGCATAATTCGTTCAATTCCAAAATATACCTGTGAGAGAATAGAGATATTCCAAAAAATAATATGGTGCTTCATAACATTAGTCTACATCTGGTTTGAATTCTTAGTCCCATGTCCTGTTTTTAGGACCAGTTTCATAGAAGCACCCATTTAAAACCTGTTAAGGTTTGCTTTGACTTACGGAATGTCTCGTATATGACAGTAAAGGTATCTATATAAGCCCTGGGCCATTTGTTTCCTGTAGGAATAATTTCAATGTAAAACAATGGATTAGCCAATAGCAGAAGGTTCATTCAATTTATGATCAGAAAACAGCAAAATTAAGACAAAATTCATGTTATAGGGTTAGGGTTAGGGTATAGGGTATAACAGGGTAGGGTATAACAATATTTATTGTTAGTGGGACAGAAATAATACTTGCACTGTTGGATCTGGTATTTTACCTTAGCTTAATGCAGTAAAGTTTGTCTCAGTGATCTGTTGTTGATACATTTTTTTCATGACATGTTGGTCTCCGACTGTTGGCTTGTTTTAGATATTTGTCCATTTAAGTGCTTGTTGTTTGGATTGTGTTCTGCTGTCTGACAGTTGGTTTTGTTGACTTTTTAGCTGATGTTCTAGTTACATGGGTGTCGAGAATGTGTATATTACTACAAGTGTCATGTAGCATTACTGGGGTAATCCAGATGAAATTGTGGTTGCCTCAAGTACCTGAGGTAACTGAATTTAAGAGGCTTCATTATTTATTTAGACAGAAGGGGTGGACATATGGAAGCCTGAAGTGTCAGAGGTGAGTTAATGCTAATGCCACTCACACTGGTGTATGAATGCGTATGAATATTTGGTGGTAATCAGAGGAACCGTCGGCCTGAATTGGCAGCTGCACTTCTGTCAATCT